>JARJEB010019382.1:0-11797 GCA_030264535.1 Liometoxenus newtonarum | reverse complement strand
AGATTTGACCCATCTGGCAACACTAACAGGCGGAGGCCGGCGGTCGGTGTTGCTAGCCTCAACTAGCCTGTGAGTGAGTCAGTGCGCTGCGATACTCAGAGTCAAGTACTGCATTTTTGTTATTGAATTGTTATATATATTGTTTTTAAGATGAGTAAAAGAGCAAGGAACCATCTTGTTTTATTTGAGTGAACCATTCATGCGCCCTTCAGTAATAAACTATTTTAGAATGAGCCCTTAGGCTGGATAAGGTTGCCGACCCCTGCAATAGATGGTGGTCAATGGTTGTAATTGAAAATGAACAATGTGACTATTCGAATAATTTAAATAATTGTCCAATTAATTTAAAATTCCAAGAAAAAACGATTTTTAATTTCTGTTTGAAAATTTGAAAAGTATGACCGCCAAATGTCAAAAGGATTGTCTGGAAATGTTTGCATTTTCAAAAAGTCCGAGAATATTGTTGCTAAATTTATCAAGTGCGATATTTTGTATTTGTTTGGAACTTAATCCACATTTTGACACATTGAATATAAAGT
Source organism: Liometoxenus newtonarum (assembly GCA_030264535.1). Classification (NCBI taxonomy): domain Eukaryota; kingdom Metazoa; phylum Arthropoda; class Insecta; order Coleoptera; family Staphylinidae; genus Liometoxenus; species Liometoxenus newtonarum. The sequence goes on along the minus strand of JARJEB010019382.1, from coordinate 11,258 downwards.
AATAGCGTTTTCGGACTACTGCACTCAATGCGCACTCCCATGCATTAAAACTTTTGAGCGTGTTCGAGCTATACTTTGAGTGCACACTTTTACAGTGTCGAGTGTTCGGACTATCAACAGAATTGCATTCTTGCGAACTCAGTGAAGTTTTTTTTGCACTGACTGTGGGGATCAGTCCAGTACAGTGCAATTTTGAAGAAACTAGAAAAATGGGTTGCATGCACTGGCTGCACTCGAAATGCAGCAGTTTGAAAACGCTATTATTCGAACTTTTAAATTTGTAAAAATGTCATTTATTCTTATAAGTAGTGGAAAAATAATTTAAATCGACTAATGAGCGATCCAACGAAACATAAACAGCAATTACTCGAATAGAACATTGAACATAGCACCATGAATGATAAATCAAAAAGTTTATGAACATGTACGCTTCATGCCGCGCTTTCTCTTTTATTATATTATTAACTTTATACTAATCAGTGGCGAGTTTATACTCTTTGAGGCCCTAGGCGCATAGATATTTCAATTAATTCATATTATATTGGCTCATAAATAAAAATATTGAAAATATAACAACAAGTATTTTATTTTATATGTTTACGTGTTTCTGGGGACATTTTTTTTGGGGCCCCCTTGTATCGGGGGCCCTAGGCGCGCGCCTAATGCGCCTAGGCCTAAACGCGCCCCTGATACTAATGCATAAATGCATTCAATGTTTCAATGTCAATGTTTTAATAAAAACAAATCATCCAAATCCAAGACCGAGTCAATTGTTTCTGTCCTAAAGGTCCTAAACATATTTGAATGTTTGACAATTGAGGAGGGCAATTTAATACCCTTGACAGAGGTCAAAAAACTGGCAGTTATGAATGGAAAATGAGTAGTATGTGATTTACGCATTATTTAGGGCCGCGATGGTCGAGTGTCCAGGTTCGATGCTCGCTCACTTCAAGGTCATATGGGTTCGAATCATCCTGGCGAGAGTTTCCTTTCACGGATTTCTTTCGCCTGGATGCCATAGATGTTTGTATTCGTCGCAAATTACTAACAATCAACACCAGGAGATGCACAAAGGGCCCAACTAAGTGGCGTAGGTGCTGTTACGTAAGCCATACTCCTCAAAAAAAATCTACGCATGATTTACGCCCGCATGAAAAGTTTGATTTTCCTATTGAGCTTACCCCCATGACCGCCATGTTTTGACCACTGTCAAAAGTATTGGATTGCCCCATTAGGCATTCTAACATGACATTGGGCTGTACACCAATATGGCATAATGTGTTTAGCCAGCCTTAGCCATCATATTTTCATCCGCGTGCAAGCGAAACTTTGGATTTTAAAATTTAAATGCGAAAAGAAAATAAATTCATTTTTTCTACACCTATTTAGTTATATGCTCATTATTAGCATTTTTTGAGTGATTAATGGTACCTATAACTCACTACAGTGAGTTATGGATTTTCAGAAATTACTCCAATTAAATAACATTGATCGCGTATTAAAGTTCAACAAGATTTAACCAATTTCAAGTGACCGATCCAACTTATCTATATGATCTAAGATCTCGAAGGAACCCGAAGAATTCCGATGTGAATCGCTCGCCATATTGTTTCACTTGTTATTGTGTTAAAAATAGTGCTAGATGTAGAAAAATCACAGTATTATATTCGCGATTATGGTTATCGCCTAGCGGCTCGTGGGCTCAAACATCATCTTCGTGAACAATGGCTACAATAATCGCTGATATAATAATATTCTATTTTAAATAATCTTGTTTATAGTTTTCATTATACAAAGTTCACTTTGATTGTAATAAAATTGCATTTTTTGATTTCATCATTTCGTTAACTAACGCGCAGCGTGTTTACTTTTGACTCGTTCAATGGACTTGAACTTTTACTAGCAGGTTCATAAACCAATACAAATAAATAAGTTAAGTATAGTCGTTACGAGGAATTTGGGGTATAACTGTAAATTCGAAAGTGTGAACAAACATCAGCATATACGAGAATTTGTATATCGTCCATTTGCGAATGGTGCGGTGCGATCGACTTTTTTGCCATCAGATGACGCATCACATTTGCAATTCACTAGATAAGAGAATTTTTTGGTACATTTAGATTTACAGCATTTTCGGACTACAGCACATGTGTTCGGACTATCAAGAGAATTGCACTCTGTACAGTTTTTTTGCACTGCCTTTGGAGGTCGGTCCAATGATTATTTTCGGACTATTTTGAACAAAACTTGCATTGATCGGGTTTTAGAGCAATACTAGGGGGTTGCATGCACTGGCTGCACGCTTAGTACAGTAGTCCGAAAACGCTATTAATAAGTTAACTAATAAGAAATAAATTGAATAGATAATTGACAAATTTAACGAGACATGAAATCTCGTCAAACATTCCTTTTCTTGTCTTGTCTCTTGAGAAGTCGAGTCGTGAAAATTGAATTTCTTGTCTTTGTCATTTTCCTTATTCAAATTTATAATACTGAACTAAGTGAATTCTATAATCTTAATTTATATGTATATCAATTGAATTTCATCATTTATTCAAAATATTCGCAAATAAACAAATTATTCATGCAATTAATCCGTTTGAATTAATTTGGGTATTTCAGTAGTCCGAAAACGCTATTAATAAGTTAATTTCAAATAAATTAACTACAATTGTGGATTAACTAATAAGAAATAAATTGAATAGATAATTCAAAAATTTAACGAGACAAGAAATCTCGTCAAAAAATCCTTTTCTTGTCTCTTGAGAAGTCGAGTCGTGAAAATTGAATTTCTTGTCTTTGTCATTTTCCCTATTCAAATTTATAATACTGATAAGTGAATTCTATAATCTTAATTTATATGTATATCAATTCAATTTCATCGTTATTCAAAATATTCGCAAATAAACAAATTATTCATGTAATTCATATATATTCATGTAATTTGAATTAAAATTTGGGTATTTCAACTTTGCAACAATATTGACCAGACAAAAGTCAATCATTTAAATCACTCTGTACTATTTAAATTAATGGTGTGATTTTAGATTTACATTTACAACTTCGATCCGTTTCTATATGTAAGTATATATTCTATGTCCGCCTTTCTCATCATTTATATTCCATTAAGAAACTCTTTGGCATTATTTTTTGAATTCTATTTCTACTCCAAATTTGCATTTGAGACACAGACAGGACAGTGGAATCGAAGTATATGTGATTGCAATCCTAATTATCTACTATTTGAATGACCTTCAATGACAAATGACAATGACCTTCAAAACTTCATACACATTCCATACCTAAATGAATCCTTCTTGACTTCTTGTAAAGTGAGAAGATATAATTTAAAGAAAAAAATAAAGGAAGCTAATAAAAATTGACCTTTCTTTCTTATTTCTTCGTATTATAATTATGACATTAATGAAGGTGTTAAATTTCCGGCATTGTATGCGAGAGAAATTTTTATTTTAAGTCAGAAAAAATTACGTGAGTATTTTATTACATAATCACTCGAGTTTTAACTTACACGACATTTTATTTATGACTTTATGACTTTGTGAATGTTCAAACTTCCAACTTTCTCCAACCATTAAATGTTAAGTAGGTTTTTTATTAAATTTATGATTAAGCGCCGCATCGTAAGTGGGTAATTGGTATTTCCTAAAATAGTTTGTTTTTAATTAACAATTTTTAATGCCATCCGACCAAGCGATAATTTAATCAACAGTAAATCTTAATCGCTTTTTTCATGTTATCGTTATCTAATTATTGGCGATTGCAAGAAAATATGCCTATCACGTGATAAAACTAGTTTTGATTCGAAAATAGTTTACCCTTTAAAGGTGCGTCTCCATGAATGGATTTTGCGATATTACTAGAGAGGGTTATCGCAGTACCAAAAATCTCTAGATTGAAGTACTTTGGATTTGTTGTTTAGAACGGTTCAGCACTATTCTAGCTTTATAGCGCTTTGTTTGATTTAACAAAAAGTCACGTGATATGTAGTTCGATTTGTATGATCGAAGAACCTGTTCGAAACGGTTCAGAGTGGAAGCGTTCATAACATTTTACCCGCAGAAACTAAAGTCCCTAGATATTCAAAGTACCGCAATGAATGGTATGTGCCATGTATTTGTCATGTATATGAAAATTGCATGAGAAAGAAAGAGAATACTCTAGTCAAAATGGCGGGGATAATGGCAAGAACAAGCGATTTTAAGTTTCCCGGAAAATAATGGAGTCAATATGGCAGTAAATTGCGGTACTTTATGTATCTAGGGACTTTAGCAGAAACGAGTTGCATTTATCGCAACCAATCAGAGACCTCGACCTCAAAATCACTGGAAACGCACCTTAAGCGAAGAGTGATGAGTAATAATTCGAAAAAATATAAAAATAAGGCATAATTCAAAGAAAAAGATTTAGTTAAAAACTTTAAGGAAAATTGAAGAAAGAGAATATACAATTTTATGATTTTTTATTCCAATAAATACATTCAAAGTTTTGTTTTTGTTTTGTTTCAGATTATGAAATATATCGTTACATCATTACGGATACAAATTCTAATAGCTTGCTTAGTACGAGCAAGATGTATGTACAAATTAATTACTTAAATAGTTAAATGACATTAAAAAATTACAAATAAATAAAAATGATTTCAACCAGAAGTCTTCTTCTTCCTCTTTTGTCTATTGTATTTATTCATTGAATTTTCTGATTCAAGCCGTTCCGGTAATTATTCAGGGATATGAAGGCGAACCGGATGTGTACAAGGACAATTGGAACTACAAGACGGAACCGCATGGAAGCCCTTTGTTACCGGATGTCGTAAGAAATCACACCAAACCGGCTAAAGCCACCGTTTCTTCTAGTGTAAGTAGGTATATTGGTATCCATTTCAACGCAACGCCACGAAAAACAAACAATTAAAAGCCTCCTTCTCAGTTTCTATAATATTCGGACTTTCCGACCATGTCACAACTACCGGAAAGAGTTGAAAACATTCCGAATTTGTGCGAATATTCGCAATTTTTGAAAACTTGTCACAACTGAGAACGAGGCTTTAGTCATTCGATCACTTTTATTTCATTTTATGCAAAGTATAAATGTACAGGTCCCTCATTAATGACACTGTTAATCACCAAACGTAACGTAACCAAAATTCTAAACTACTAAAGGTGCGTTTTTACGTCGCGATTTTGCGATATTGCTTGAATCTTGCGATAATTTCTTTTCTATTAAATCACTCACAATTTGTCAATGCGTCCAGCAATAGCTGTCATTACTGAATAAAATAAAGTCAGTAATGAAATTCCCTCTACCTACAATTACAATGAAATTATGTTTTTATATACAAGTTAGTGTCAATTGACTTCTGTTACCTTCGCCCTAAGAATAAATGGAAAAAAATATCAACTGAGAACGAGGCTTTAGTCATTCGATCACTTTTATTTCATTTTATGCATTTTATGTATAAATGTACAGGTCCCTCATTAATGACACTGTTAATCACCAAACGTAACGCAACCAAAATTCTAAACTATTAAAGGTGCGTTTTTACGTCGCGATTTTGCGATATTGCTTGAAATCTTGCGATAATTTCTTTTCTATTAAATCACTCACAATTTGTCAATGCGTCCAGCAATAGCTGTCATTACTGAATAAAATAAAGTCACTAATGAAGTTCCCTCTACCTACAATTACAATGAAATTATGTTTTTATATACAATGAAATTTATCAATTATTTGTATTTCTTTTTAGGGTAGACTATTGTCGCTGTGGGAAAGGGACGATGCCTCTCATTTACCGAAATTCGTCGATAAGGCGCTCAAGTTGCTCAATCTCAAGCAGGTCGCTTTCGAAATTGAGAATTCTCTTCTTTCGAAAGTCTCATGCACTGCATGCAAAGCTGGTAATTCCATAACTTTTATAATTTTCCATTTTCAAGATGAGATAATACCGAAATTATTATGCAGGTGCCGGCCTATTACAGCATTATATAAGGACTGGAAAATCTGATCAAGAAATAAAGACAACAATTTACCAATTTTGCGTTAATCTAAAGATACAGTCATCGCGAGTCTGCAATGGTGTCACTGAACTTTTCGCTGGTGAAGTTATTCAGGTCTTGGATAAAGTAGAATTAGGTGAAATTTTTAAATGTTAAAATTAACATTTTAATATTTCTTTGTGAATTATCATTTCAGGTCCGAATGAAATATGTAGTTTCGTTATCGGTGATGGATGCGGTGATGTCTACAATCCTTATCACGAATGGGAAGTGATGTTTCCTCCTGTTCCGAAACCAGAAGTGCAAGAACCTCGAGTACCGGAAGAAAATGCTCCAACATTCAAAGTCCTTCAAGTCTCTGACACCCACTACGATCCCTATTACATGGAAGGCAGTAATGCCGACTGTGCCGAACCCCTTTGCTGTCGGCTGACAAATGGACCAGCCGTTAGCGATGAACAAAAAGCCGGAAAGTGCGTAATTACTCAGTCCAAAGCGAAATGAAACAATTAACTCGATCACAATATTAGTTTGAACAAACCATTTTAAATTTCAAGGTGGGGCGACTACAGGAAGTGCGACACACCGAAAATTACCGTCGACAATATGCTGAAACACATACAAGATACACACACGGTATGTTTAAAAACTTTTTATATGTTTCATTTTTTTGCAGTGATGCGGCATTTGCACTGGGTGCAAACGTTTATGCAGCCAAAGCACCGGGTGCAAAGATTGAATGCACCGATTTCACCAATTTGGTGCATGCGGTGCAATCATTGGCATCAATTTTATGCGTTCGATAAGTCACTCTAACTACTCTGGGTAGTTCGGAAGTACTTTGATCATGTCGGAACTACTCTGAGTAGGAAGCAATGCACCGGGTGCATTAATTTGGTGCATTCGGTGCAACTGTTGATTCGCCAATCAGATTCATAAGAAAATAATTATTAATTTTGAGGTTATGATCATCACTGTTTTGAAATAAAAACTTTGTTGTCTTACTCTTTTAGGATATCGATTATATTTTGTGGACTGGTGATTTGCCACCTCATGATGTCTGGAATCAGACTCGCGAAGAAAATTTGAAAATTATCCGGGAAACTGTCCTGCAAATGATTGATAGATTCCCGAAGACTCCAATCTTTCCGGCGTTAGGTAATCATGAGTCGGCACCGGTGAACAGTTTTCCACCACCGCATGTTGCTTCTCCGGACAGTGCCATTTCCTGGTTGTACGACGATTTGGACGAACAGTGGCGGAAATGGCTTCCGAGTTCGGTTAGTAATACTGTGCGAAGGGGCGCGTTCTATTCAGTTCTGGTACGGCCAGGTTTTCGCTTAATTTCAATGAATATGAATTACTGCAATAATAAAAATTGGTAAGTACAAGCAATACAAAATTTTTAAAAAAAAATCAAATAAATAATGAATTGGACTGTAAAAGTAACGATTCGCGCTAATTCGTACAGGAATGTTTATTTCATAGAGTTCAAATAATCTTAGAGGGAAGATATTGATAGAAATGTGATTGCACTGGTCCGCCATATTGATTTGCACCATAACAAACTAAAATCCTAAAATGTAGACTACTCAAAGTACACGCACACATTTGTGACGCGAGACTGGCTGCATATCCCTCGCCCTATAAATGTTCTCTTTAGTCTTTACAGTCTATACACTTCTATCTCTATGGTTTATTTCTTTATAGTTTATTGGTTAGGTTCGACATTACATCGTTTTTTTAACGTCTTCTTTGTAATTTGTAGGTGGTTGTTGTTGAACAGTACAGATCCAGCAACCGAATTGCAGTGGTTCATCTACGAATTGCAATCAGCAGAATTCAACGGCGAAAAGGTCCACGTAATCGGTCACATTCCACCAGGCCATTCGGATTGTCTCAAAGTCTGGTCCCGCAATTACTATGCTATCGTAAATCGTTATGAAGCAACGATTACTGCTCAATTCTTTGGCCACACACATTTCGATGAGTTCGAAGTCTTTTACGACAAAGATGAACTAAGTAACTATTCAATTCTTCTTTTTTTTTCTCTCATATGAATTTTCAATTTTTATATTCAGCTCGAAGTACAAATATCGCTTACATTGGGCCATCAGTAACACCTTATTATGACTTAAATCCGGGATATCGAATCTACTACGTTGACGGTGACCATGACAAAACAACTCGGGTAACTTAATTCAACAATAATTTATTAAAAATTAAAACTAACCTCATTTCAAAGCTTGCGTCTAGAACCAGAGTGGTATCAGGCATCAACCAACCATGAAAGCGTTCTAGAACATGATCATTAAGTTGCCTACCTTTGCAGTGAGAAAAAGCGTTCTAGAACATGATCATTAAGTTGCCTACCTTTGCAGTGAGAAAACTAAGAATTTTCCCAGTGTTCAGGTTTTCGCCTTATTTCTATCCTTATAATTCTACCCGTCAGTAGTCCTACCGTGAGGGTTATTTTTTAATTGGCAGTGAGCCCACCCTCGCAAACAAAAACATGCATGTTTTGTCTCTTCTTCACTTGGATTTTCGTCTATAGGTTTCACTGCGTCGCACTTATGCAAAGGTAGGCAACTTAATTATCATGTTCTGGAACGCTTTTGTGATTGGTTGATGCCTGATGCCACTCTGGCTCTAGACGCAAGTTTTTTTTATAAAACAGTTCGGAACAGCTGAGGAATGCTGTCAAAGTCAGGTCAAAATGGCATCTAGACCTATAGGCATCATTGTTTTTGCAGTGATTAGCCAATCAGATTTATTTATTTTATAGTTATCTTTCTCACATAAGGTAGGCAACTTAATTATCATTTTCTGGATCGCTTTTGTGATTGGTTGATGCCTGATGCCATCTGGCACTGGACGCAAGTTTTTTTATAAAACAGTTCGGAACAGCTGATGAATGCTGTCAAAGTCAGGTCAAAATGGCATCTAGACCTGTAGGCATCATTGTTTTTGCAATGATTAGCCAATCAGATTTATTTATTTTATAGTTATCTTTCTCACATACTACCGTAAAAACAATGTTGCCAGATATGGTCTGGATAGCACTGTGACATCATTCCGAATTGGTCTATTCATGTTATAACCTCTAAATGTTGTTCGTTTTGTTCAGGCTGTAATCGATCATGAAACTTGGACGATGAACCTGCGTGAAGCGAACTTATATGACAATCCAATCTGGTTCAAATTATATTCCGTGCGACAAGCCTTCGGAATGGAATCCCTCCGGCCAAAAGATTGGGATGATTTGATTGAAAGAATGTCTAATCAGCCGCAACTATTCGACTTGTTCTACAAATACTATAATAAAGCTAGTCCAGTGCGTCCGAATTGCGATAATGAATGCAAAAAGCGCATAATGTGCGATCTGCGATCTGGCCGTTCGCATGACAGAAAGATTTTGTGTCAGGCGATTGAATCCAGAATTGACACGACAACGAACGTTGGATGGAGACAATGGTTATATAATACTATTACAGTATCGTAAGTGCTTTTTGCTAGTATTTGTTAGTGCATGCTTTTCGTAATTAGTTTATCTGTATGACAGAGAGTTTAATATGGAGAGTTTAAAATGTCACTAGTGCATTTTTACATAGACACTAACGCCACCATATGGATATCTTATAAATTAACAAATGTCGGCCATTTTGCCAATATGTCGTCGACAAAATGTCAACATCTCTTTTACGTATTAAACTCTCTGGTTTAAGGCAATTTGTACAAAACGTGTGACGTCAAAATTCATTAGTTTGAATTATTTAATAATTAATTTCTTTTCTCTTCAGAACGGTGGAATTATTCTTTTAATATGTACCTACCAACCACATGGAGACTACATAATATAGCTTTCTTTTAATGAGTAATTTAGCGTTATTGCTGTTACGTTGAATGCTTTAGAGCAGGGGTGCACAACTCAAACTGAGATGAGAACCATAATACTTTACGGAAATAAGCCGCGGGCCGTAAAAAAATAGAAAAGGTGGGAAAACGCTTTTAGAAAAAAAAAACAAAAAATATACAATATTTTGTTCGTTATGAAATAAATTTAATGAGAAACATTAAATCGTTTTTCGGCAACTTCCGGCGAACTTCCCAGCGCGCTCGCCTGCGTTCTCCCACCATTGACCACCATTTCAAATAGATGGTCTGTTCGTTTGCCTATACTGAATTACACTAAATTCACCAAGCCATTGATTTTATATGGCACCGTGGATTTCAGTGTAGTTCAGCGTAGACAAAACGAACAGACCGAGTTTGCACTACACAAATGGCTTGGAGAGTGCTGGCGGGCCGCATGTTGTGCAGGCCTGCTTTAGAGTGGTATATCGAAAGCAGCAAAAGCTTCTTCGTTTTTTTTGTGTAGAACTTCAGTAGCTGATTTCGATATAACCCCTCTAAATTATTCGTAAAGTATTTTGGAGCTACACTGAGTAGTTTCGAATTATATCTTTGTAGTTTAATGTTAAATGGTGCTAAGAATTTACTTAAAAATGGCTAAGTATGTAAATATGCTATATAATTGAATCCAGTGGCGTAGCCAGGAAAATTTTATTAGAAAAATTTAAGTTCAAATTTAATTATTAATTTTAAAAATGTTATTACATTAAAAACAGTTCATTATTCGATTGAAAAGGGGGGTGCTCTCTCGCTACGCCATTGATTGAATCAAGTTTACTTCTCACAATGAATTTGAGTATTTTGAGTGAAGGTATTATTTAGATTTTGTGGCAAAGGAGCAACGTTAATCTAGTTTTAAGGGAGCAAAAGGGGCTGAAAGCATTAGCATAGTTGTAAATTTGTAAATATGCTTATAATTAATTTAAAATTGTCAAATAACTCTACTTACTTATTTCCTTATAGTACAATATAAGAAAGGTGATGGTTGTTATGGTATATGGTATTGGTAAACATAATGATAAAGATAAATCCCAACAAATATTTCAAGGAAAGGTGAGAGACCAATCAACAATAATTTAACATGTACTAACGGACGCATTAGTATTGTCCACCGGTGCAGACCGTTTCCATTTACTTAATACTGTAATTTCAACTTGGAGACATGAAAGGGATTACGTTAACGTAATCAGAGCAATGCAATGGGCTGGTCATTACGTTCCTTAGTTAAATTTCAGAAAATATTCATTCATGGGTTTCAGGTATAAACCGAACAGAATAACCGAACTGAACAGACTACAGCCAAACAGAAAATTATTGGACAATACTAATGCG
>JARJEB010019370.1:0-14300 GCA_030264535.1 Liometoxenus newtonarum | reverse complement strand
CTGACTTTGCCCTCTTAGGATGTTGTAGATGGCGCAACAGTAGAGGCGGGAAAAATTAATTTGAATCTAGAATATCAGTTACATTTTAAGTTTGTGCACACTCTAATAAAATCTCCTGCACACGCCTATGGTAATCGCAAATATGGTCACTGTATGTATATGAATCGCATATTTACTTTGAAATTTGCTGATGTAGAGCTGACGCTTCAGCGAAAATGCTAAAACGATATTTGGTTTTCTCGTAATATGTGCGAATATTTTGAAAGTCGTTGAGGCATCATCATTTATATATAAATAAACACCAAGGGCAAACTGCTAATGTTGCACAAATTTCAAACCGAATTGATTGAAAACACAGCGACTTCCGACAAACAATACGCGAAACCCAAAAACAGCGAAGCATTCCAAAAATTCGTATAATCAAAATAAACAGCGCACTCGACCACGTAAGGGAAAATATAATCGAAAAATGATATAAATAAATAAGCAAACACTGCAGGTTGTAGGCAGCACTGACACAAAACAACACGCAAAACTAATTAATTAAAAAGGAACGCCAAACAAGCAAACGAAAGTAAAACGTAAAAATGCTAAAATTCCCACGACCCACCATTCCAAATTTTAAGCGTTTCTATAGGTATTTGTAATTGTAACAATTTTTTCTAACGTCAAATGTTGGAATTTTGTCGACGCCTTATTTGTCACCATAATACATGTGTTTCAATTATATTCCTGATGTCAGTAGTGTTCCAAAGGAACACCACGGGAACACCAAACGAACACCAAGGTGTTCGTTTGGTGTTCCAAAGGAACATCAAAAGAACATATGTGCGGAGGGTGGCGCCACCTGTCGGACAAAAGAATCCCTAGCTCCACCACCAGCAGTGATCCAGAACTCTCTAGTCCCTACTACTGATGTCAGCGCCCTCTTACTTATTTTAGAAATATTTAATTTGCATTACTATTGGCCAGGAGTTTATTTATCCGAATTTCTCTAAATATTTGTATACTTGCGCCAAAAATGACCTGCGCCCGAACTACTTGCTCCCAATTGTCTCTACGCCCAAACGGCCGCGCCAGGATAACTGCGTCAACGTATAATATATTATAAATCCGAATTTCTCTAAATATTTGTATACTTGCGCCAAAAATGACCTGCGGCCAAACTCTCTTGCTCCCAATAGTCCCTGTACTGAAGAATCCCGCGCCAAACTGTATGTGCGCCCAAACGGCCGCGCCAAAACGGCTGCGCCCAAAGGTGCCATTCCGTGATCTGATACTTAACCTCACTTTACCTATTTATTCAGTATTCACGATTTTATTTCCTCTCCATATAAAAAACGCAAAAGTTCAACAAGGTTCAACTTCTTTAATCAGTAAAAGTAATTTAGTGGGAAGATGAGAAAAAACTGAATTTGAAGACAAATTCTTTTGTTTTGTTTTGTTTTGTATTGATGTGTTTGAATCCTGCTTCCGTTAATCGCTTTTGCTTTGTTCTTGTCTATATCCAAATTTTGTCAACATTTCTCGGCATTAGCAAATCGGAATCCGCGTTCGTAAAGATCATTCGATCATTCCAATGTTAGGTACGGCTCATGTTTAGGATTTTGGGTTTCCGTTCCGAGTTTATTCAGAATTCACGTTGGTTCATTTCATTCGTTTGTTTTAGCCATAGTTTGCATTTTCCATCCATCGTTTTTACGGATTGGATATGGTATTTTCGTATTTCATGAAAGCTGAACCTGAACTTCAAAGCGGCATGTGTATGTGTATGAGCTTGGGAGAGATAAATATTTCAAAACCGCATGATTTATGCTTCTTGTTTTACTTTTTTTTCGCTGTACATATTTACATACTCGTACTATCCGGTCTGGAATATGTCGATTTCTTTCTTGTTTTTCTCATTTTCTTCTTGTTCTTGTTTTCTCTGTGTTTTTCTACAATTTTATATTAAATATTTCTTTTTTTCGATATTTTTCAATTTCATTGGTATTTCATCAATCTTCATCCAGAATTAATAGTTTCAATTCTATGTTTTTGTCTATACACTGTTAAAAAAAACTGTAAATTTACATGAAATATTTGCGTATCTAATAATTACCTAGTTGTTTGTGTAAATTAAAATTACATGTAAATTTACATTCAATATGTACTTCTTTTCAAAACATATTATCTACACTCGGAATGTATTTTGACACAACAAATGTAAAATTAAGTGTTACATAGGTATGAGAACTGTAAATTATGGGTTTATACGTAAAATATTATTAATATGGGTAAATTTCATTTCATGTAAATTTACAGATACTTAAATTATTACATACTATAGGTAATTTTGCATATGTTTTTTATCATTACTTATTAATATGTAAAATTACATATTTCATGTAATTTTACATAAAATTTTTTACGGTGTAGTCTAATATATTTTATCTTTTTTATTTAATAGTTTCAATTCTTTATTTTTGTCTATACACTGTTAAAAAAACAGTAAATTTACATAAAATATTTGCGTATGTAGTAATTACCTAGTTGTTCGTGTAAATTGAAATTACATGTAAATTTACATTAAATATGTAGGTACTTCTTATCAAAACATATTATCTACACTCGGAATGTATTTTGACACAACAAATGTAAAATTAAGTGTTACATAGGTCTGAGAACTGTAAATTATGGGTTTACACGTAAAATATTATTAATATAAATTTCACTTCATGTAAATTTACAGATACTTAAATTATTACATACTATAGGTAATTTTTCATGTTTTTTATCATTACATATTAATATGTAAAATTACATTTTTCATGTAATTTTACATAAAAATTTTTACCGTGTAGTCTTTTTTATTTTATTTTCGTGGATTTTATTCATTCTTTATACCTTTATCAGACTTTGCAAGCTTCCGTAAATTTTATTTTGCGGTTAACAGATTCATGTGAAACTGCATTTTTTGCAACTTTTTACTTTTTTTTTGATTTAACTATCCAAGGACGAGGATAGAATAAGACCCTTGGAAATTTATCCACTCCAGCAAGGTCTAATAATCCGAATAAATTGCTTTGCCTTTAAGTTTAAGATTAAAGGAGAAATTTATGCGCTTTCTCTCTTTATATACCTATACAATAAACACGTATACACCACCACACCTACACAATTAGATACTTTCTTTAGATTTATTTTTTAAAATGTGCTTTCTTTCAAAGAAAACTTACTTGTTCATTTGGTGGTTTAAAGTGCAATAAAGTCGCCGTTATTTCCTTTCACAAAATAATTGTTTATATTTATTATGTCGTCTCTTACCTTTTAACAAATTTGTATATTAATTTATTAATTTCCTTTCAAATGTTGCAGGATAAAGGAACGAATCCGAGTAGTTTTCGAAGAAGTGACCTTACAAAAAGGCGATTTGAGGTATGTCTTTTAACATTTACTTTATTTTTTTCGCAAACAATATTATCTGTGTAATTTTTACATTTTACCTTTTTTGGTACTCAATATATCTGTGACTTTACCACAAATGATCCAAATTTATCCGGAAATGTCCTGGTTCGGGTTGTTTTAAGTTTTAACGTCTTTTGACATTTTACTTGCCACCATATGGTTGTAGTTATAACAAATAGTTAAACTTTTAAAAACTATTAAAAACTCTTTAAAAAACTAAAGAAACAACCATTGGCGTAACTAGTGGCGGTGCTGGCATAGCGCTGTAAGGGGGGCTTTTCGATCAGAATGTCATGTAAAACCATTTTTAGTACAAGACTAAACTTTAAAACAAATTAAAATGAACTTTTAGTTTTCCTTTTTGACAAATAATGCTACCAACCTATCCTACAATAAAGTACATCTTCTATTTCTACTACCAATATGTAGTATTATGTATCGTTTGTCTTCTTTACCTTTAGTGAAAACTTTTAAATTTAGATTACATTTTGCTACGTATTTTCCATATAATTTTGAATGTTTTCGCGACTTTTCTTGTTTTTTTTTAAGTTTTCATTGTTTATCTCGCTTTATCATTACAAAAATAAAACTCTTGCATCACGAACGAACGAGTCCGCAAAACTCACATTACGAACTCAAAGTTTTTAGATTAATTATAGAGAAATACAGGAAAGGGCGGAAATATCCATGTATTTTGGTGTAACAAAAAGGATTTATCTAATAGTTACTATTATTTTAGATAAAACTTTGCTTAAACTATGAATAAAACAATCGCAATGACACATAACAAAATGATACAAAAACGAAACGATCATATTTCAAGCGAATATATAGAAATTTGTTTCTGCTTCTATTTTAATAATTGTAGTTTTTGATTTTATCCATGGAGCTTCTCAGAACAGTTCCAGTTCAGTTAAATATTGTTCGATTTGTTTTGTTCGATAAACCTATTAGTACACCTAATATGATCTATTTTTATGCACACAATTATCTTCAAATTAAAACAACTAACAAATCAGCAAATCGTTTAAAATAAACAGAAAACAAATAAAAGTAAAATGGTCCGAGTAATTAATTATTGTTAGGTTGTCAGTTCCACTTTTCACTTTGTGAATTGCATCAGATTCGTCCATGGGCTTGAAACGTGTTCATTTTAAACGAATGTTTACAACATCTAACATTGTTTTCATTAATTATAATTTTAATTCTAATTCGTTAATTTTTATTTTAATTAGGAACACAATGCGGTGTGTCATTTGCAACAAGCGCAATTAATTCCAAAGTTAGGTGAATGTGAATATAAAAAATAAAAAATTAAGCATTGTCATCATACACAACTCCAACACGCATGAATTTGAAAAACTTGTAATTTACAAGTATTCTAGAAAATCATGAAAAATAATAAAAGTGCAACGTCCTCTTCTTTTCTGCGCTTTCTTATTATTTCCATGTTTAATGAATTATCTATAATCTTGTCCACTTATTTCTGCATAGACATAATGAAATTGCTGTTTTATGCTTCGATTGCGCTTTTTAAAAGCCCCTTCTATCAAGCATCACTTTAAAAGTGCATTTTATGCTTACTGAACAAAATTAAGTAATAAGGGTGCTACTCTTAGCACTTACCAATATCAAGTTGCAAACTTATTAATGAATAAGCTGAATTCGCTTGTTATTTGTTTTAAAATATCAATTCGTATAGTAAAAACTTTACCTCAAAAAGTTAAGATGGCGCTGATTTAAATTACAGAAATCTGCATATTTCAAGCGCCATCTGAACTTTTTAATTCGTTCTAGCGAAGCAAAACCAATACAACACGTAAAATATCAATTCATCTAGTAACAATCTTACGTCAAAAAATTAAGATGGCGCCGAATTGAATTACAGAAATCTGCATATTTCAAGCTCCATCTGAACTTTTTAATTCGTTCTAGCGAAGCAAAACCAATACAACACGTAAAATATCGATTCATCTAGTAACAATCTTACGTCAAAAAATGAAGATGGCGCCGAATTGAATTACAGAAATCTACATATTTCAAGCGCCATCTGAATTTTTTAATTCGTCCTAGCGAAGCAAAACCAATACAACACGCGATCTTTTATGTCGTATTTCACTTCAAATAACATTTTATTTAATTTAATTGAAAATTATTTAATTTCCTTTTATTATTTTCAATGAAATTTCAAATTTAATTATAACGTTGCAGCCGTACACAATTTTATTAACTTTTAAATAATGTTCAGAGTTCCGAAATTTATAGTTTCGTTGTTTCGTTGAGCCTCAACCAGCAAGCGGTTCATTAGATTCGCCTTTCATGCATTTATTCGGTTTCATTCGATTTTGCATCTTTCCAGTAGCATTCGCCCTTCTTCCTTAGTCCTTTATTCATATTCTCATTTATTCATTTATTCCAATCTTGCTTCTACTTCCAGTTTCACTTGCAGCTCAATTTTTATGCGCGTGCATTGTTCATTTCTTTCGTTCTTTATTTCTTTGTTACATTTCTCTTCATTTGTTTGGTTGGTTCACAAAACTTCCGTGCTTTTTTATTTTTATTTTTTCTAGCTTATCCTTACAGGTTTCTATAGTTACATTTGCTTACATTACACTTTATTTTTCTCGTAAGTTGGTCGTTGGTGAGTAGTTCAGTTGAATACAAATTTCCGGTGCAAGTTCGCATGTGTGTGTGTGTAGGTATTCGTTCTAAATCTCTTCCTATACATATAGGAGGATATTTGTGAACGTGTGTTCAAATTGAATATGACGAATGCTTTTGCAAGCGCAGTCAAAAGTTTTGAGATTTTCGTTAAATCCTTCTTTAATGTACATTTAGAACAAGTTGTAATATACAAAAGAGAACTCAAAATATGTCATTCCCGGTTGCAAATGGGTATAAACTTGTGCAATAATATGACAATTATAAATTGAAATACAAATATGCATTTCTCGTTAAGGATACTGTACCTAGATGGATCACAACAAGTAAAATATAACTTTTAAAAGGGGTAAAGTACATACATCTTGTTGTTGTATGAGAATTCGTATTTCATCATCCCATTTCTAGAGATGGTTTATATGCGATTGAACATAACATACGATTACATGGTCGTAATCACCGTGCAACTTTGCCAGTTATTTTAATCGATTTATTGAGTTTTTGATTATAATTTCAGTCCGGGAAAATTCCAGTAATGATTGAAATATTAAAACTTCATTTTTAAATAAATTAAGAAATTTGAAAACTCTCTAAAATGTTTTATATTTTTACCAATTTTTTGTTTACTCATAGGTAAAACAAGTTCGGAAATCAATTTTTTGGACTTATATTTATTAAAATTTTTGATTTGCGTGTTTATTCATTTATTTTTGTTTGTGCAATTTTCCGATTTTTGTTTATGCCATGCGGATTCAACGATGCCCCATGTGAGCTTAATAAATATACATGTCTCTCCCTCTCCCTCTCGCCCCTGCATATGTTTCCATTTCGTGGATATGTGTGAATTGAAGCGCAATTATTTGAATGTCCAATAGCGTCGAACATTATTGTTCTACCACTTTTTTTGTCCTCTTTTTCAATCATTTTTTCGTTCAAACAAGTAAAGTTGGCATAAAGTATAAATCAATTTTGATTTTGGTTCGTACTTATTGGGATTTATTGATAATGCTTAGGAGAAAAGCCTTACTTTGTATGCAAAACGAATGTTAGTTCGGCGATTATGATCTTGCTCGTCGGTGTTTTGGAGGATGCTAGTTGAGCTAGTTGAACATTACCGAAAATCTCGAGTGGAAATTGTGAAAGGCGAGCATGGAAATGCTGCTCTGCTGCCACTGTGAGAGAAAGGAAATACACCCGGAAGTGCAGTTTGTCACACTCGACGTGCGGACTAAACGGCATGTCGGTCGGTCCTCGGTCGGGTCGAGGTTTTAGTCACAAACCAAACACACCCATGTTTGCCTTATAGTTCCATGATTTTATCATTGATTTGATGATTGCCCAAATAATTTATATTCATTTTTCAATCACAAATTTTTCGTCTCGAGATTATTGATGCTGATCCTGATTTGTCTTTTGAGTGTTAAGGGCCCCATACATGCTCCGGAAATTCTCTGAGGAAAAACTGATCAGTCGGCCCGTCCGGATTTCCGGACTCGGCCTGAATACCCCCTCGACCATACTTGTTCCGAAATGCCTCTCAGGAAAAACTGTTCAATCCTGACCTTCGGGAATGCGGTGGACCTGACGCAATGCCTGTTCAGTCCGGGACTGAAGAACTGTTCAGTTAATCAGAATAGTTTTTTCAATTCTGGTCCGGCCGCAAATCTCCTCAGTTTTTTACCACACACGCTCCGGATATCCCGAAGGCCAGGACTGCACAGTTTTTCCTCAGGGGATTTCCGGAGCGTGTATGGGGGCCTTTAAAGGATTGATACCCGCTATAAGGTTTTTGTCCGTCGCATCGCGTCCTTATATGAAATATGTCAGCACAGAGGTTAATTACGCCATAAATCTTCCGTCCCTGGCCCCGTTGTTTCATTTACCTCCCGGTACACTCGTTCCCGGTACAATGCCCTTTTCCCGTTTTCATTGCTCTTCCATTCCTACACCTACAAACAATGACGTCCTTCTCCTCCTATTAGGTATAGGTCAAAGATGAAAAACCTTTACTCACTTTGTGTATCACCAAAGGAGTCATCTGTCTCGTAGGGTTATTTTTATTTATTTTTTATGTTTACCCTTTCTTTTTTCCTGACTGCTTACGATAATTAATTCCAGAATTACATGAAAACAAAATAGTTTATTTGCACACATTTTTTTTATAAATCAAGACCACATGGACAAAAAAAATACGTTTTAACATTTTGAAGTTGTTGATTGAGAGAGTAATCTTGAAAAATTCCACAATTTCCTTTCTTCATCTGGTTGAGTGGACGAGATAAAACACCAACACCTATCGAATTGCTTCTTTCTTATTTTATCCGTTTTTGTTTTCTTTTTTACATTCTTTGAACTGTTCCTAGTCTTCCTTATCATTTGTCCAGACCTTTTACATTACTTTCCAGTTTCCTTTCACGTATATTTGTGTCTGAGATTGATTACGATGGTCGATGACATTGTCATGGATGCAATTGTGATACCATGACTGTTCCTGATGTGTTTAAATCGTAAAATAATTTATACAGCGTGTTCCCAAATAAGGTCAAAAATCAGAAAATATAAAATTTTAAAAAAATAAATCGAAACTATTTTTTTTGGAGTGTGTTCAAAAACGCCATGTGCCCAAACCCAAGAAAAGTAGCTTATCCTACTATTCTAAGGAGCGTCCTTCTTATTTTTACCTTATCCGGAAACTCCTTAATCCGACCAGAATCCAACCCAAATCCTAAATACTAAAAACATGCAACCAAAAAAGATTTATTTACTTTCGAAAATGTAATAATAATATGAAGATATTGCATTTCTTGATATTCTTTTTAAACATTCCAAAAATTCCAATTGTGAAGCGAATTATAAAATTGTGAATTAAAATAAATCCACATTTGAATGATGTTGGTAAGTACTTAAAATACAATAACTTAATAACAAGATGAAAATAAAATAACGAAACGAAATAAAGAAATTTCACAACAACTCCGACACGAACCCGAACCGAACGAATCTACAATTCCGACTTGGAGTGAATCAGGGTCCAATTTTAATAATTGCCGAGAGCATCTGACGCTGACGCATTTTGCAAGAGCAAAAACGTCTTATTCGTCTTCTACATATAGCACCACGAGGAACTCGTGACAAAAGTTTTACCGCATCGGGGACCCGACAACGTCCCCAACATCCCCTAACAAATCTGGAAGCTTATTAAAGCCAAGGAATAAGGAAAAACCGATTTCGTTGGTTTTTC
Organism: Liometoxenus newtonarum; assembly: GCA_030264535.1. NCBI lineage: Eukaryota > Metazoa > Arthropoda > Insecta > Coleoptera > Staphylinidae > Liometoxenus > Liometoxenus newtonarum. Next base: position 4,951 of record JARJEB010019370.1, on the reverse strand, counting down.
TTTTGCTTCATGCTCATCGTACTTTTACTTTTATTGTACGATTGGTATAGGTACATCAGTTACACGGCGAATTGTTTTAATCTGTACGTGGTAGTCCAACGAACCGAATTTTTCTCGGAAAACTCACTGTAAATTCTGAAACAATAGCAAAAAAAAAATTAAAAAGACCAAGAATAAAAAACAGGAAACAAGAATCCCATAAAAAAAGTTACTTTCTTCTCGTATTAGGTTTCTAAAAGAAGCCAGACTAGACGACACGATGAAACGAAATGAAAAGAGGAGAAATTGAAAAATTCGAACTCAAGTTTATACTTTTTAGAGCCCGCACCACGACGAATGATTCAATTTCAAAGTTTTGAGTTTGAGGATTTAGGATTGCGACTTATACATCGATGATGACGATCTTGTTTTTTTACAGAAAAACCATAGAAAGATTGAAACCCAGATAGCAGAGTGACGTGAATTTGACGTGGAATTTTTGACATATTTTACGTGATTAAGACGTACCTAAGACGTGAATTGTCACAGCCCCAGGACGTCTATAGATGTTCATTTGTGACATGCTGATAACATTACTTCGTCATATTTATTATCGCTACGGCATTTTTTGGGATACCTAAACACGTAAATAACACGTTTTGAAAATGACGTCAATGTGACATCAAATTTAGTACGTCTTAATCACGTTGCGTATTAGGCATGCGACGTCAATAAACTTATAACACCACAAAATGACGTGAAATTGACGTGAATATGTCAAAGCCCCAGGACTTCCAATTGTGACGCGTGTAGACGTCCATTTGTGACGCGCTGATAACATTAGTTCGTCATATTTACTACCGCTACGGCATTTTTTGGTATACCAAAACACGTAAATATCACGTGTTGAAAATAACGTCAATGTGACATCAAATTTAATACGTCTTAATCACGTTGCGTATTAGTCATGGTACGTCAGTAACCTTATAACTATAACACCACAAAATGACGTGAAATTGACGTCACTCTGCTAGCTGGGAAGTGTCATTTAAATTTAAATATCCATCAAAATTTTGAAATATTTTCTATACTTGATTGAATTTCGTCTATCTGCAATTGAAAAAAATTGTGATATTTTTGTTACAGTTGCCTGAATCGAGCCGATTTGATACGCGTCTACGACGGAAAATCGTCGTCAGATCCAGCTATACGTGTCCTGTGCAACGAAGGCACCGAACTGGAAATCCTGTCCACCGGTGGCGATCTCTTCATCGAGTTCATCGCGAATTCGGATTGGCCAGGACAGGGATTCAAGGCGAGCTTTCAATTTCAACCCATCGATGACAACACGATAGGTACATTTCAATTTTCACCTTATCCTTTGACAATATTTCAAATTTATTGAAATTCTTTCTATATTCGCTTAAAGCAACAAAAAATAGACAGAAAAATTTGAGTCACTTCAACGATATTTAAGTTATGCGATCTGGGAAATCAAGACCCAAAACAAAGCGTACGAAAGTCTACCCCCTTGATAATGATAATCAGGGAAAATGGCAAGAGAAACAAAGAGATAGTAATCAAGAAAGTAATTAAAAGTTTGAATGTATATAAGATTTCATTCGAGCACCGCCATCGTCCATTAAAATAAGAATTTCGTAGTTAAAAGTTTCCAAACTGGAAAAACATCGAATATTTTCTCTTATTTAAATACATAATTTTGTCGTACTGCTTTGCAGAAACCTGTAATTCAGCGGTTAATAATGAATCCTGTAACTTTTGTTTTACAACAATTTATAATTACGCTACTGACCGTATAGATGACGCTTAAACTGTACTCTAGTACGGCAACAGAAAGAATTCTGTATTCTCGAATCAAGAGTTCGGCTAGCACCTATAGTGCGGCGCTGGTAGCTATATCCTGGAAATTTCAAGAATCGATTAACTGGACTCTCTGTGACGACTTTTCGAACAGCGAACAGGAACCCAGGAACACACAGGTGTTGATTCTGCTGATGTAGATTCAGACCTTTGTGTGACTTAGTTTCGGGTTAGCCCCTGGTTAATTTAAATTTGATGAATGTTATTTGTATTAATGAACTTTTTTTGAAAGCAAACAAGGGAAAGTTGTCGCCAGTCAGGGAAAAGTTGTTGATATGGAAATTCTTTTCAATTTATTAACTATAAACAGACTTTACAATGTGAGTTCGAATTCGGAATAAAATTCTCAAACTTTTAAGAAAATCTGCTTATTTTCTACTATTTTCAAGTTTTAATTCGAAAGCCTTTTATCTCTTTCTCTCAAGCACTTTACGTAATAATAGTTTTCACGCTAGATATTAATAGATATAGGATATTTATTAGGATTAATGAACATTTGGAAAATTCTGAAAGCGTACTTAGTGCAGTACAAGAAAACTTTAAAACATCAATTCAATTATTTTTAAGTAATTGATGCGTCTATACCTGGGTATAGACAAACCTAAAAATAATTACTCAAACTGAGAACGTAAAGGAAAGCAGCCATGACGTAATTTATGTCCTAGGAGGGAAAACAAAGCCCTTCGATTCGTTATATCGTTACGTTTAACACTTTCTCATGGGAGAAAAGCACATGCACAAAGCTGCTTTGCTCCCCGGCCCCACGGCCACCAAATGTCTGTGTTCAATACAATATCCATACATCCATAGATATTTTACGCTTTATACCTTCAGAGACGTGTCGATTAATCTAAATTTCCCACGAAACAAGGAAGACAACGCACACAACACAGAAAACTTCTCCTTCCAATTTAGCATGAACCCATCAACTACCAAATAAGCTTTGGAGGTGCTTACAGCTTTCCTTTTAGTCGCTCTCCTCCTTCATATCTTTAGACTTAGAACGCTTAGAGTAGAGTAGGTAGTAGAGAAGACATAGACTTTATAGATAAATGTGTTGTATAGGTAGGTATCGAGGAGGTGGGGTTGTAGAATGAAGCAGGCAGCTTCGACGATGATTTATATTCACATTTTCATGTTTTCCATTCCCTTGGTTTTCCTTCTCGTTCGTCTCGATATTGTTGATGACGATATGCTTCAAGAGCTATCTACCTTGCTGGAAAATTCATCTATCTTTGCAATTCTATAATAAATAAAGCAACATGTTTGAAAATAAATTTAGAATAAGAAAAACAAAAAATACATTAGGAGATTTATTTGTTGTGCGACTAGTTTCGCAACGCAACTTCATGGTCGCATCATCATCATCAGGCACTACAAAATCATTTAATTGTCATCAGTTAATAAACAAACCAAAACATAACTAAACCATTAACAATTAACACGAAGTCGCGAAACTAGTCGCACATTCATAAAAAAGTTCAAAATTGGATTTTCCTCACAAAATTAGGTAACATCAGAAACATTGAAAAACCGTTTCATCTTTTAATTAATTTACCACCAGCAAATTTAATTTATTACAGTAAATTTCATTAATTAATTAACTTCACTTAGCAAAATTAGAACCATCAGTGTTTGCAGTTAGTGATTGCATTGATTGTTGATTGCAATCGTCTTAGTTTGCTTTAGCGTCGGATCCGTGTTCCGTTTATATGTCGATTAGTTAGCGATTATCGTAACATTTCAATTGAAGCTGGTTCGGTTCCGCGTTTAACTGAGCAAATTTGGATTTGCTTGGAAACTGTGTAATCAGGGCCGGATTTAGACTTGCGTCTAGCGACAGAATGGCATCAGCCAATCACAAAAGAGTTCCAAAACATGATGATTAAGTTGCCTACTTAATGATCTACTTAATGAAAAAATTTGTCTCTCCCCCTTTCTCGCCAATTTCTGAACACCCTGTATTGTTTGTTGGCGTAATGATTATACCATTTCTCCACATCAAAGTAGTGAAAACAGTGATGACACGTCGAGTGACACTATCCAGCATCAGTTGACATGAAGAAAAATCAAATTAGAACACGTCTCGTGTAATTTATTAATTAACATTAACTAAATTAAATTATTTTTCGTTGAACAAATATATTTCGTAAGCTCTTTTCTAGGCTTATCCCCTAGCATGTTTTTATCAACTTGTTTATTTGTCCTTTTGCTGTTTTGCTATCTCTTTTCTGAATGTTAATAACAGCGCTAATCTCATAAACTTATAGGAATCCCAAACCATCACATGGAGCTCTCCACACGATGTTACGGATATAAAATCATCATCATGGCTGCCGTCCATCTGAAATCGTTTATTTACGAGCGTCTCTGGCAATATTTTCCGCAAGACGATGTCTTTATATCATACTTAACTTTTTCTCCACTTTTATATTCGCATTCTCATATACGTATACGAAAATGCCACGCCACGTTAAGCAGCTAACTTCACTGCTACGCTACACTACGCTACACTACGCTACACTACTCTACACTACGCTACACTACAAACAACTACCACCGTCCTGAGTCTACAGACATTTAGTTTTTTGTCAACGAGCAATGTGGAAAGTACAGAGTGATTTTGAATAATTGGCTCTCCGTGTCAGTGATTTATAATTGTCCTATTTTTCCTTATTTATGAATTACTGATAGTCAAATAGTTTTCAATCACTCTGTATATTTGCTAGTCCTGCTGTTGCTTATTACCGGTCCGGTTGTAAGGACTAAGGACCAAGGATATTAGACTTAAAAGGATCTAAAATCAAGGCATTCTTTTGTGCATTCTTTTTTCGTTTTCCCTTCCTTTTCATTCATTTTTTTTCTTCGTCATTATCGCTTGAAGTAGTTTCAAATTAGAAAGCAAAATGAAACAACCGGACGAACCGGGCAAATTGTCTAATAATTTTTCCTCTTTAATTTTTTACTTTTTGTTCAAGTTATTCTTACATTTGTCTACCGTTCAACGTTCAGGTTCATTATTTTTACTTTCCGGCCACATACCGAAGGTATGTTGGTATAAGAAAGTAAGGTGATCATGAAAAAAATTAAA
>JARJEB010019356.1:0-30839 GCA_030264535.1 Liometoxenus newtonarum | reverse complement strand
ACTGTCAGCCACTCAGTAAACTGAGTATGTTGTACTCAGAAAATGACGTCATAAATTACGAAAATTTATTCGATCTCTCTTTTAACCCGAGTGTGAGCCACTAACTAAAACACAAGTCTAGAGCAAGCTCAGATGAACTGATCCGGCTCAGTTGAATTGAGAAGTCGTGCATAGATCTAATACTATTAAAACTACTTGATACTCCCTTCCCTATACCTTGCGTGTAACGATTCATACCTGCCATGTCCTTTTCACATTGGGAGAGCGCGTTATAGAATGGGGTACTGTCATTGCTCTTTGACGACTGCATAGATAATTAAATTGTCACTGTCATTGCGCTTTCACTGCATAGACATTAAAATGTTAATCAATATTACATTATCAACGTAAACAAGCTTGTTTGAAATCGTAAATGATGAAGTAGACCCCAGTCACGTGATCGCCCTATACCCCTCTCTAACTAAATGACTAGGTACGCAATTTCTCTCTCTACTGTCCATCCAGTAGTTTTAATAGTATTAGATCTATGAAGAACGTGCAAGCAACTGAGTAATGACGTCACAACTGCGAAATAATTGAGATTGCGTGTAACTATTGTTTACTTTTGAATTACCTTATGATAATATTTAGCATGAAGAAGTGTAATGGCCATTGAGACTAGTAATGTAGGTATCACATACAAAAAGAATGCCCACAAAGGACGAGCATACCAGCTCATGGTTCGGCCCAATGCAGTCACCAACATGGCAATCGAAAACGCTGTAATCGCCGTAGCCAACCAAGTTATCCAAATGCCAGCTACGCATTGAGTCATTTTTAAAATATATTTTTGGGGTTGCATGACTAAAAAGTACAATAAAAATTAAATAATTAGTAGTTCTGTTCTTGCCGAATGTTGGCTTTACCTTTGGTTGAATCTTTCATGTTAACATAAATCGAATAAAATGACAATATCACAGTAGTAACATTAACTAGATCCGAAACGGTCATAGACCATCTCACAACAAATGCGCCTAGAAAATCAAAGAACACCAAATGTCCGGCACGATGACTATCCACATCGGCTAATTTATGTCCTTGAGCCATACCACGCGCCAATGCTAGAATATTATCACCGGTTCGTTGCAACGAACCCAACGGGATTTGTTCGATTGAATCGAACTTGGTGTGATAGACATAACCGTTCGCTGACCACGCAAAATCCAAACCGGATACGTTTCCGAAATCGCGAAAGATTCTAAAGTCTGTATCACCTGGCACGATGCCGCTTTGGAATATTTCTTGAGCCATTGAGGATGCGAACGGATAAGGCACTTCTTCCGAATAGGTTTCCAACAACCATGGATGATTCGGTCCGGCTTGGAAGAGAACTTCTCGACCGCCAGAACCACATGCTTCGAGGTTTATAAATGCGCGAACCTCCTTTGCCCATATGTGTTGAGTGATGAAGCCGTGCGATGCTGGCAGAAAGTTTTCCTCGCCACCGTTGAACAAGAAGATTATATTGTGACGGAGAATTCTCTCGGATTTGGAGATGACACGGAGAATTTCGAGCATTACGGCACAACCTGCACCATCATCACTTGTACCTAAAAACAACGAAAAAATTAAATATAATAAAATTGAAGACATTTTATGTGTTTTCATAAAATGTCTGCAATACAATTTCGTTGGTTATCAACAAGTTAACGTAAATTTCGAAACCATATGTGTATTTACCTAATTAGTATTTGCTTACACCTGCGCTTGACACTTACTTAATTATTTTGAGTTGGCCCATATATTTGTTATCAACAACTTATATTCAAAGTATTTTATTTTTACCTATTATTAACATTTTTAATTTTATTAAGTTGAATAATAAAAGTAAAATCAAAATAAAAGACTTTGAATATGAGTTGATAACGAAATGTTTGGGACAATGCAAAATAAATAAATAAGTGTACGGAACATATTTGCTGTTAGAAAAACATTAAACTTTGAACTTGCATATGAAAAATAAAGACCCGATCATCGAATTGAACATCATTACAAATAAAATTTTCCGCTTTTATAGAAGTATGTTACTGATAACAATGCTAAGACAATTTACAAATAAGAATCTTGATTTTTCTACATAAAAATAATAAATAAAAAAAAATATTCGCTTCGGACGCAACCAAAAGCAGAAGTTATTTTTGACTGCACAAGCGCTTAATATACCGTGCGATTATTTTATCGTCGAAAATAGTATGTGCTATGTTCGTAGGTACAACGATGGTAAAATAAACGAGTCAAACTCATGGGAACGGGGATTTCTATTGCTAACGACAGGGCAGTGGCGATGCACGGTCAAAGTAATTTATATGATCATGCCGTTACAGTCCGTTGTCAATTTTGTTCCTTTGTCATAATTTGAATTGATTGTTCATAAATTTTTCATCAATCATGTACACAACCGAAGAAAAGGTAGAAATAATAAAAATGTACGCACGAAATAATAGTCTCCGGACTGTTCGCGATTTATTTTCTATAAAATATCCTGTAAAAGTCATCCCCACTCTATGCCGGTCTGAAGGTGTGCTTTAGCAATACAAGTCCACACTGCGATGAGATTAACTCGATTATTTTGCCGTCGTACATAGGCACATAGTACATGGTATGTTCGACGATGAAATAATCGCTCTGTATGCATTTCCCAATTTGTATAGCTTCATTCTTACATTATTGGCTTGTTTGGTATCAATTCAAACAAAATTTCATGCCCTTAAAGTTTGACATCAAGCAAAAGAAAAGAAAATTTTAATGAGAAGTTAAATCATTTATTTACAAAAATGAAAGAATCATTGGTTGCTAAAATTCATCGAAGGTGATCGCCTTAATTACACGACAGGATATTTGTAATTTAAACTTATATTCTATAATTAAACGAATAGGTATATGTCTGTGTTATTTCGACTCTCACAAATATTCTTTAAAAATAGCATTGAGTGAACAAAATTGCTAAAACCACATTAATGCTACCAGTTTTTAATTAACAAAAAATTTTGGTTGGTTGAATTTTATTATCACATTTATTTCGTTGTTAAAGCCAAAAAGTGTTAATAATGTTAAAATATGTCCCAATTTTAACGTGTAATATCATGGTAACTCGTACCCATATATTTCAGGTATTACTTTTTCTGATAAGATAATGATGATAAGATATACGATGTTCCCTCGTCGAAGAGTTAGCGCTTCGCAGTTTTCCATAACATGTTTAAATGACTTTTTATCATTTTTATAAAATGTTTGATAATACAACGAAAAAATGTTTTATTTCGTGCTATTTGTGTTAATATATTTTTCATTTCTAATGTGTAACATGGTAACTTGCGTAGTCACATATTTCTGAACGGTATTCATTTTTGTGATAAGGTAATGATGTTTGGTGATAAGATAAACGATAATCCCTAAAGTGTCAAAGAGTCGAAGAGTTAGAGAAACGAAGTCTTCCAAAATATGTTTAAATTTTAAATCAGGACTTTTTTATTGTTTTTATACAAGCAAGTTACTTGCAATTTTTGTTTATGAGTAAATTATACTATCAATAAATGGAAGTATTCGTGCTATTTCTGTAAATATATGCAACTGAACTCAAGGCTGCACAAATGTAATTCAATAAAATAAATTTGTTAAAGATTTGATTTTCATTGCTTAATAAACTAATAAAGGTGTTCAAAGATAACACTTCAAAAAGGGAACAAAACTTGACTTGAACAAAAGTGCAAATAAAAGTGCACCTAAACACAACAAAATGTTTAAAAAAATGCTGATAGTCATTATGTTCAACTAACGACGACTAAACTTAACCTACTTTCAATATAAATATCTATTTGTTTCTATTTGGTCGATTCTATATTGTATTCAGTATTCATCAATGTAGATAATGAAATATGCCCTAGTCCAGGGGTTCACAAAGTCGTGGCTCGCAAGCCAATTTTGGGTGAGTCGCAATAATTCTTAAAAAATCAAGGTAGTTGAAGTGCATTGCGACATGACATGAACGCAATAAACTACGAATTTTAAGCGAATGAGTTGCGAAAAATGATAATTTTCAAAAGTGGGTCTCGGCTCGCAAAAGTTTGAGAACCTCTGCCCTAGTCTATTGTATAAACATAAAGAAAGACATACAATTCCTTTGAGTCAGCGACATAGGAAATAACAGCCCATGCAATGATGCAATATCAATACTTAATCCAGCGTTTGATTGATTTGTAAATGAAGTTGGACTTAAATACTTACTAAGTACTTAGCAAATTGTTATACTTAGACAAAGTGTTTGATGCTGTCTGTGCCTATAAGAACTTTTCATATATTGCTGTTTTAAGTCCGAATGAAACTCATTAATTAGGTAGTTTTTCTTATTATAATATATTATACATATACGACATTATACAGTAAATTTATTTATCGTGTGGCCATACGGATTTCCATGTTAAAAACTGTAGGTCATGTTAATGGGTCTCCTGCTGAATAGTTTGCAATGAAAAAAGTCACACTCTTAATTTAGACCATTATTAACACATTCTGATGATTTTTAAGACCGATCACTGCTTCGGAAAAAAAATTAAAAAATGTTAAAATTTGAAAATAACATGATAGGCAACCAAACTAACCAGAATGCTGTTTAAACATTTTAACAACGTAATAATAGATAATAGGTTGCATACATAAACAGAATCGTTTACTCAGTTCAATAAAATATTGATGTTAGTGTGGTTGCCTACGATAAAATTTCAATTTTTTTTAACTTTTTTAATTTTTTTTTTCATAAGCAATCGGAACATGTCCCGTATTAAAAATTATCAGAATGGATTAAAAATGGTCCAAATTATTACGGTGATTTTTTTCTTCGCAAACTATTACGCAAGAGACCCATTAACATGAAAATCTCCATGGCCACACGATAAATAAATTTACTGTATACTTGCCACTGAAAATGTGATTAGTTGTAATAGAATTTTCCACCTCTTTGATCTTTGAATGTTGGTAAAATTATGAAATAAGCATAGTTGTTCAAACTGGGAAAAGATGAAAAAATCAGGAAAACTCGTAATCGGTGTAACCAAGAGATCTATTGCGTAGCATCAAACAACAAACACACCTTTGCCTTATTTAAACATTTGCCAAATACAAATATGACATGACAGGAAAGTAAACATCACGATATCGAAATTAAGGATGGAAATAAAATTCGAATAGTTCAAAGACTATTATTCGAATATTTTATATTTCAATGAGATATGTTATTCGAATATTAAAGTAGATTGAAATAGATTGTTGCGTCGAACGCAAATTAAGTAATAGATTTTATTTTTATTGTTGAGCAGATACAAAATAATTTGTTAGAAACTAATTTATAAGACTTGATTGAGATCAAATACGAATAATTCAAAAAGTCGAAAGTTCGAAAAATTCAAATACTTAAATCGGATTTTCAAATATTGTTTTGACGTTGTCAAATTAAGTAAAGGATGTTATAATTTTGAATAGAAATTAATTACGAATCATTTGACTATTCGAATAAGATATACAGGGTGTTTGATGGGATAGTTTTGTACTTTTTCCAGTTTATGCGCTCTAGAGTCGAAACCGCAGTTGACTTTTCAAAATCTCAAAGGAGCATATTTCTCGAAAATAAAACATCCTGTTTACCTATATACCAGTGGTCTCGAACTGGCGGGCCGTATTTCGGTCCTCGAAGCACTTTTACACGGCCCGCGAACACAAATTAAGTACTTATTTTGAAAAGTTATTCTACATTTTCGATTTTTTTTATATGAACTCGAATATAATTTGAACTGTTGGCTGTTGGTTGAGAATTATTAATATAGAGCCCGTTTGCATTTTGAGTTTGAGACCACTGCCTTATACCATTATTTTATTGAATCAAATATTCGTATACAAGAAAGTGACATACTTAAGTGAAATATGAAGGGTACATTAGTACTGTCATCAAGTAACCCTTTTTGTAATGAAAAATGAGAACATGGCCACGACTGTACTAGTTCGTCATCAACATAAATAGGAAACAGATACGTTAAGTGTCGATGTTATCACTTATCAATTATCTATATCTTGAACAGTTACGCAAGGGGAATTATCATTTCTATTATCGTTTAACAAAATAAAAACAAAGTCAGTTCAACCAAATACAATTCCGCAACCAAATTTAAGATGCCGTACAACAAAATAATAAGTTTCGCAATCGAAAATGCAAAAAAACTGGAAACTCACCTGGACTATCAATATATGAATCAAAATGGCAATTGATAAGCAAACTGTGGTTGGACTTAATATGTGAACCAATCTTCACAACAACGTTTTGCAATCCCCGGTAAACATTTGTCATGCCATCCAGAAATTTCAATGGGAACTCTCCACTAACTTCCTGAATACCCAAGACGATAATATTATTCGGCGTTGCACCCTTAATGATGTCCTGAATTTCCTGTGTAAGTAGCTGAACAGCAAGCACTTCATTTGCATGACTTCCAGCGACTCGAGGACCCAACGCAGTGATTTTCTTTAAATAATTATGAGATCTCTCCGCAATAAAACGATTTGGATATTTATGTTCCTCGGCAATCTTCAAACCGATGGGCAATTGCTTCTCTATGACAATCACAGCAGCAAATACAATGAGAATGAAGAAAAGCAATGATAACAAGTGCGAGGCTGGCAGGGGTGCATGTGATTTAAATATTTGCTTTTTATGTGTACTACTTCCATTCGTTACTTCATCTTGCTGTATTTCAATGGGTTTTCGTTGACGTAAACTGCTTGAGTTCTAAAGATACAAATAAAATGACACAATGATTGAAATGTGAATTTAATTAATTGTCCATCACTTCTATTATTGATCATAATTGATGAGTTGATCAATCATAACGAGGGAAACACACTTACCTTTGACATGTTTTCTTTTCTTTTCTTTTCTTTTATCACAAATATAACTAAATAAACAAATGAACGTCGTCGTTGTTTATGTTTCAACGTTGAGTCGTTTTATTATTTAGACATTTTCTTTAATAATTCAATTGAAATCTAAGCAGCAGCAGTCGTGCTCGATTTTAACGCGATGAGCACTCGGCGATGTCGCGCCGCGTTTAACTTGAAACAACTCAAAGTCAAACCTCAAACTCTAACCACACTGCACCACTTCTCACTCACGTCATCGGCATGACATTTATCATATCAGTCCGTATGCAGCCCGTACTCCGTATCATTTGATTCGGACATGACAAATGACAATAGATATGGTGCAAATGCAAACACCTGATCATTGACATTTGACAGCTGCTTCTGGGGTAAACCTTTAAAGCTGTATTTCTTTGTAAGTAACTTTTCTGACGAGTTCAAAAATTGTGGTGGGGATCATGTGCACCATCAGTTTCACGAAACCGTTTTCACCGCTTTTACTTTAACTCGTCAGAAAAGTTACTTACAAAGAAATACAACTATATGTAGTCGAATCTAAGCTATTTTGACTTTTTTTGCGCAGTATTTTATTCTAAGGTCGCAAATAACAAGATTTGACCACATATATTCTTATGGACTACTTACCTACAAGCAGAAGCAGCTAATTGCAAATATCAATATGGCGGACAGTGACGTCTCTTGCAGCACCTCTATTGACAATCAGCTGTTAACATTGAAATATACACGAACTGGAATGGACTTGACTTGACGCGCAATGGCGTGCAAGTGCGGCAAATTTGCTTTTAGGCAACCCGTTATAGAGTTACAGTCCATAACGTATAAGAGAGGGAGAGTTTCACTACCACTTCTCGTTCAAGCAAGTTGATTTGTTGAATACCAAACTGTAATTGTTAAATTTTAATTTTACGCATTCAAGAAAAGCGTGTCATATGCCAGATCATATGTCTATTAAAAGCAAAAATGAATCGCCACGCCATGCTTTCATCGTACTCTTCTACTCTCGCACTGTTCCTGACACAAAATTAATGCATCGTGTCTCGCACCCAGCACACGAGTAAGGCCATTCCAGTTCTAATGCATTTGAAGCCCAAATAAAAATCAATAAATTTTTGGCGGAAAATGCAAATTAAACAAGAAAATCAAGGACTTTCGCGGATGTTTAAGCAACAAAATTCATGTTTATTTACACACAAACGTTTATTGCTGCCTATAATTAACTAAACGCAATTGTTATAATAAATATCAGTGTATCATCAATATCAACGAGTTAAAACACTCACCGATGCAATAAATACGCTTGCAAGTCCATGGGACAGAGGTTTATATTATCCCCAACATCCAATGAATCCATAATATTGAGGAATGTCAATGACGCTTTGTTAAGTTTTGAGTTGGTTGCTGATTTTGGCAAAATGTGTTTAATATTTACCTGTAATCATAATGTACAAATAAACTCTGAACTTGTAAAGAGAAAAAGAAAATGATTAAAACTTGAACATACGTAGCCTTGACTAAGAGGAAACTGATCCAACAAAATCCGACTCGTATAACACACATCCAAATATTTGCGGTGTAAGATCAAACCAACGTATTCTTTATTTTGGACCAAAACACCTGTTTTAAGAAGAGGTAAAATATAATCGACGCCAAAATCGGATCTTGTGTGGATATATCCTTCGTGAGATATTGTGTCTTCATCTTCAGTACGCAGCAAACGAAAGAGTGGATTTAATAATGTTTCAGACGCTACATGCATCGATAAGGTTGGGAATCCTGATAGATGATCCTCTGAAGTTGTCTGTGAATTGACAATTCAATCGATTTTATTAAGTAAATGAATAAAAACAAAACACCAAAACAGCTTAATCCCAATTTTAAACACAAATCATTTGAAATGTCGTAAATGTAAATGCATACCCGACAAGTATGTGTTTTTCGTTCCAAAAGAAGTCTAAACACGTGACGGGTAGACTTGTTATCTAAGACGCCTTGTCCCAAACCTAAATTGTCATCTTGCATTAGGCGACGATCAAGCATAACTTCAATATGACCATCGCGCAATGACGAAACGCCCAATGGGCTACCAGTTAAGACACTTAATCGCGTTTTTTCATCTTCAATATACGCCATTGTCGGTATCGGATAGTAATTTGCTTGCAGAGGTAGTTTCTTGAACCTTTTACGTTTTAGCATCTACAACATTCATTAATTGAAGTTATTTATACACAATGTTCCTGTACAAAATTAAATTTACCTGATACCCGTTTAAATCGGTATAAAACAAATCCCCGTTCTTGATATTTGTGGATAAACGCATGACAAGTTCGAAATTTTGTGTTTTCGATATATCAACAGTATTTTCAATCTCAAGTCCAAGGCTATCAGCTCCTGTCGTATTAAATAAAGTAACTGTGTGTAACACATAAGGTATAACGACAATAACTTGTGAATATATCGGCCCTTCTATTACTATGACGACTGTACTTTCAACTTTCACTGGAATTGCATCTCCGTCGGGTAAAAATAAATAAGCACCACTTCTTTCGTTGCTATGACGTGCTCCATACCTACAACAGTAGAGATGATTAATGTCGTTTTTTGGACATTGATAAGTCATTATTCAGTGATGGCATTTACACCGGGTGCAAACGTTTATGCACCCAAAGCACCGGCTGCAATGATTGAATCCACCGAATGCACTAATTGAGGGGCATTAGGTGCAAACGTTTGCACCCATTTAATGCGTTCGATGTCACTCGAACTACTCTTAGTAATTCGGAAGTAGCAGTGGCATATCGGAAACATTACACCGGGTGCAATGATTAATGTACCCAATGCACCAAATGGGTGCATTCGGAGTTATTTGCCAATAAGATTCAAATAATTTTAAATTTTAAGGTTTTGAAGGGAATCTGATTGTACCCTCAGAGTGCAAACGTTTGATTGCATCCGGTGCAAACCGAGTTTATTTGCACCGGTACAAACCGGCTTACCATCACTGTCATTAATTATCAGACTTTTTGCCAAATAAATGACATTTTAGAGCACATAAATGGACATCACTCTTTCATTAATATGTGACTTTAGGCTTTAGTGCCTTTATCTTCTCCCACCACCGGACATACATGAAAGTGTCGTGTCCACTTAAGTCCTAAATGGAAAATTTCCACCGCTCAACTCTACCTACAATTAACCAGTTTGTATGTATCGGGAGTAAAAAATTTAAAATCACCTTGCAAAATCCAAATGGACTGGAACAGTTTGCGAACCAATTTTCATCGCTTTAAGCAAACCGAGCTTGTTAAATGACGCAATGACACGGGAATTTTGAATAGAAAACTCGGTACCACTTGGAATTACTTCGATATTTTCAAACCCTCTCGGTTTCTGAAGCTCTGCGTATAAGTTGTAAACTTTTACAGTTGACAGTGTGCTCTGTTGTGGTATTTCGTTCTCTGACAATGCGCGGAGGACATAACTCACTAAACTCAATGCTGGGATGTTTGCCACAAACGAAACGCGGTATTTTGATGTCGACAGAGAGTAGATATGCTCAAATATTGGGGCTACTTGGCAATTAACTGGATTTCCTTGCAGATCCAGTACCTAAAAACCACAAATATAAATATTTCAAAATAATTCGAATTGTAAAATCTCCCAAAAATTTATGTTTTGTATCTATAGACAGATTTTTAAGTTTTGCGTGTTTTTAGCGCTTACTTTCCAGCTTACATCCCTAAAAATAATCTATTCATTGATAAACCAATACTTACTTCAATATAGGACGTGGAAACAATAAAAGTAACCACTTCATGTCGAGTAAATGTTAAGGAATTGAAAATAACGACTTTTTTTGTATTCAATTCAGGCCCAATTGTAATTGTGAATTGTTCAGCTAGAGCATCTTCAGTTTGTCTAACATCATCAATGTTGTAGAAAATTGTATCCGAACCGGGTTCATCTGCACCTGGGCCTGAGAGTAAAAGGTTTGCACATTGCTGAATTACACTTTGACAATTTAAAATTGCATCCATCATTCTAAAATCAACAAATTAATCATTTGTTTATATAAGGGAAACCGTTTTTTGACGAATTGACTATCATTTTTCATTTTTGCCTCAAAAATTAATGCACTAGGTTACAAGACACTTACTTTTGACCGTAATCTTTAACAACGGGATCTTTAGCTGTACCAGTAACACCATCATGATGCTGAAACAGTGCCAACGAATGACGAGCATCGGAAAGTGCACGATCCAATGTGTTATCCTTTTCTGCAATCCAACGACTTCCAGGTTTCCCACTAATATGAGCCAGAGTTAATATAACTTCAGCTGATCGTATATACTGCAAAAGAATACGGTCCATTCGTTTGTAAAATGGTCGCGATGTATAATAACCACTCCAATAGTGGTCGTCACGATCAGCGTACGTAAAGAAATCACCAGTGAGCGAGGGAAACTCGGTGAGTTGCTTTTCTTTTTTCACAGCATTGAAATAATCAGTCAACGTACCAAATTGTGCCTAAAAGCAGAGAAAGGCATTCATATTTCTGAATTTAGAAAGTAAATAAATAAGTAATGAGTTGAGTTGATAATACTTGGCATCACAATTTTAATAGTTGAATATAGCGACTAGTTTCGTGACATCCTGGTCACATCTTCAGGCTACACTACAAGGGTGCACAAAGCAAAAACATAAACAAACGTAAACTTTTGTAACATTTCAAAAACTTACAGTTAAGAAAAGTTATTCAAACTATTGTTCTTTTGGACCCTTGTAGTGTGGCCTGAAGATGTGACCAGGATGTCACGAAACTAGTCGCTATATTCAACTATTAACATTGTGATGCCAAGTATTATCAACTCAACACTCAACTCATTACTTATATACCAACATCACTTCATCTTCCCATTTGATCTATCTCTTAAATAAATATCACATACATGAACATGCAGATTGAGATTCGCATTCATATGATCAAATAACTTCTGGTAGTTGTGATACTGCACATCCCATTCAGTTGGATGATCATATCGAAAGTCATCTCCCAGTGGGATTAAGACAACATTCGTTTTGTAAAGTCGTGATTTCTTCCTATATTGATCTAGCAATGTTTCGGCTCTGAAAAATATTCATATTTTATTATTATTTATGTCAAACCGGTACAAAAAAATAACTGAACAATGTAAATAGAACTGAAATCAGGTTATGTTTGTTTATGACATCTAAAGCTTTAAACGAAAACTAGATCTCAATTAGCCATTCTATTATCACGTCACAAATGTTAAAATTTCGCTCGTGGAAGAAAAACATTCGACTGGCGCTGCTTAGATCTGCTGTACGCCAAAATGGCATTGTGACGAATATCAATATTGTGTTTAGTCACCCGGTGTATTGCTTCTGATATGCCAGTGTAAATTACTCAGAGTAGCTCCGACCTGCTCAAAGTACTTCCAAACCACTTAAGAGTAGTTAGAGAGACCTATAATGGGTCACTCTAAAAATGGGTCCAATTCTTGCACCCAAATGAATGCACCTGGTGCTTTGGGTGCATAAACGTTTGTACCCCGTGCAAATGCATTATTCTAAAAATTCTAGCTTCCGCCACTCCTACTAATTTTGAATTTCGCGGGCAAAAGCCGGTTTGAAGCAGCTTTGCGTTGTTTTGCTCTTCAAATTCCACTTCTCGGACGTGAGCAAAAAAAAACGCACCCCATCTTTTTATCCGCAACGGTCAGGTGTTTAGATTCATCAATAGTTAGTTAGTTAGTTAGTTAGTTAGTTAGTTAGTTAGTTAGTTAGTTAGTTAGTTAGTTAGTTAGTTACCTTTCAGCAACATTTCGATCGGAAATTTCAACGGGAGGTATACGCCATGGACACTTGACGCCATGATTCGGAAGTCGTTTGAAATCAAACTGACAGCAAATCTTAGGATCCGGACCACAAGTATGTGGTATATCGTACGAATAAAACGGCATCAAGTGTGTAAATAAGTCCGTCTGTCCAGTATCGTCCCACGGCTGCCTCCACCGGAACTCCAAATTCTTATCCATTGCCAATTTCTTTTTCACCGAGTAATGAACGCGTTGAATCAAACTATTTTGAAATCCTGCTTTGCTCAAGATGAACGGTTGCATCCCGCTCATACCAAACGGATCAATGGACCAGCTGCTAACAGGCGTGTAATTCAAATTGCGTTGTAGCCATTGATGTCCTTCAGTTAACTGGTGCACAATTGAAACCCAATGGGAATTGGCTTCGTCGTTCATTACCCAGCCGCCGGTGACTATTTCAAGTTGATTCACTTCTAATAATCTAGAATGAAAACAACACTAGTAAATCGTGAATGCCTCGTACGCAGTAGCGCATTAAATGTCAGAAACCAAAAATGTAACATTTCGGTATTTATAAAAGATACCTTTTAACAACATTTTTAGCAGTTTGATCCAATTCGTCCCACCAAATAGCAAAAAACGAAATTTCCGCCCAAATAAACTTCCTTCTTGGATCCTCTTGTAATTTTTCCAGCATATTGTACAAAATGTGTTTCGTCTGTGACAGATAATATTCTTCAAATGTACGAATCCAACCAGGATCATTATGTGAATGAGGAACTACGAATACTTTTAATTTATTTTTTTTATTCCACATATGATCGTTGACTTCGATTTTCCACCCTTGTTTCCACACACCACCGTCAGTATTATCAAAATTGATGTCTTCGTACAAATCTAGCATCTGCAAATGAATTTCATATATGTACTTATACTAGTGCAATTAAGTGTTTTACTCACCCTAATTGTATTCCTTGGAGCTCTATGGACACTAACGGGACACGTATTATTGTATAACATTTCAGAGACAGGCATAACAAATCTTTGAGGTAGAGGTACTTCCTGCACGTCTTCGGCCATCGCTTGTGGCTCATCTTTGGTGTCTTCAGGCGCCATGATCTGTTGAATGGCTTGTTTGATTTCACCAACAGTATTTTGATTTTTATTCAAATTTGATTCTAATTGCTTTAATCTGTCTTCAAAGTGTAGCCATTTGTTCTAGAATCATCGTTTCATGTTAAAATGCAGTTATAGCATCACTACTACAACAAAATCATGTTATCTACTTGGCTTCGTCGCTGTTCAAAAGCCTTTATCTGGGATTGAACTTAACGCTGAATGTTTGAATAAAAAGATTTTGTACGTACATCTTGAAAATCTTGTTGAATTGAAGATGACTTGTTGGGAAACAGTGCACTGTCCATAGTTAAATATACGAGAAAACATATTGACACTATCACAATAGTTAATAAAACAACTAGTAAACGTTTGAGTTTCATGGTTGTCGTGTATTTTTGCGGTTTTTGAATCACCTGTGTAACAAATATAAATTAAAGTTATGTTTTGATTTGAGTGTTGTTTATGATTCAGCGATTGGAAATAAGGCATTCCAGGACGCTGTCATTCTTGAACACCCTTCAAAAATATATAGGGATTGGGAGGCAAGGGGTAATCAGCCGTTATAGAGCAAAATCATATTGTTAACAACACACGATTAATATTAATGCAAAATTAAATTTATCACTAACGCTAATGCTAACTTTTGCTAATATTCGTTACATACGTGCCAACCTCCCTTCAATATAACCATACACTATTTACTTGACCATCAGTTTCTAGTACACGTAAGTCTTATTTTCACATCGTTCATTGGATTGTTACATGCTTACGTATTGTTGAATTTCAACAGTTTACAGTAACGTTTAATGTTTGTTTGAGTAATGAATGAAAAAGCAAAATTGTTGATAAGAATGGAACATGGAACAGCACAGGGCAGTTCCTAGAGTGCGTTCAAGTCCAAATCTTATGGAACAGCTGGAGTGCGTTCGAAATGGAGAGGGAATGTGTAAAAGGATACCCAAATAGTCGGGGTGAACATTTCCTCCGTCTATTCCCCAGCCATTTCGAACGATGTCCACTCAGTCGAGAGTGGGTGAAGTTTAGTAAATACTATGATTGCGCACACAAATCCATTCATGGATAGGTTAATGTGTTGTTTTAAATCACAATAAGAAGAATTGGTTTACTTTTTAAGCCCAACATCAATAATTTGACCACAATTCCCCGTAAGTCGTTCGAAATGGTTGGGGAAGGTAATCATAAAATAAAGTTACCTCACGCTACCTTCAGCTTACCCTCACCTTTCCATTTCGAACGCGACACAGGAACACCTCTCCGAGCTACACCACCAAGGCTCAAAACTCGTGTTACATTCGGTCAGTCAATTAAAACATTGCAATTATTTCCACACTTTTAGATTTTTAAATCTATGGTGTAAATTTAACTTCAATTATTAGAAATAAAAAGATGAGTTAATTTTTGATTCCTGTACTGAGTACTTCAGAATGTAGAGGAATGTTCGCGATTCAGGTAATGTCTGAATTGAACGCTCCTGCAGAATCGTTCTTGAACGCAGCCCATTGACTTCAAACACTGTTATCGCTGTCGCCAGAAAACTTGCAATAATTAAGACAATTTGGAAACGAAAATATGAAATGTTTTAATCACTTTTATTAAAGCAACATAGTTAAAGGTAATTATAATATATTTATCATAGGCATTATTATGCTGATATAAACTAATCCAAAAGGGATAATAAACAAAAAGTTTAATCGAAGAAACATATCTACACAGGGTGTTCTATTTTAAACGGGCATCATTGCTAACTTCTAAACCGATGAAGCGAAGAAGTTGGTTAAACTTTAAACTTCGTAACTTCATGACTTTAGAAGTTAGCAATGATACCGTTTTGAAATTGGACATCCTGTATATAAACATTTGTGAAGTCAAGCGCATTCACGACGTTGCTTGAATTTTTGAATAAGAAACTCAATTCGAGATTGAATCTAATTTTTCCAAAATACTTTCTAACAGAGCAACCTTCTTAAGTTCAACTTCTAGTTTTTCTTGATGTCTCTCCTGACGATTTTTCTCTTTTTCGTACAAAAGTTTCAAAGCGTCGTCTTTAAGAGATTTACCGCGCTTCTCATCGGAAAGCAATGAATCCATTTCCTTGAAGAACATAAATGTATTTGCTCCCCGACCAGTCGAATCATTTTGCTCTTTGGAAGAGTTGTAGTTTTTGACTAAACTATTCCATTTGCTCTGCACTTGATCCTGATTACAGAAAAAACCCATTTGGAGCAAATCATCCGCAACACGTTCAAACACCTTCATTCGCTTTCGTGGATTACCCAAATCGGTGACATGCGGTTTTATAGTTTTAATCAAAGCCAACGAAGCTTTATACGTCCAATTATAGTGTTGTGCGCCTGAGCCAGAGACACCTGGCCGTGGTTTTCTGTCAATTGGTGACTCAAAATCACTCTCAGAAGACTCTGATGAATTCGCATCTTCCGCAACTTCCATTTCATCGTAGTTATTGAATTTATCCCCAATCAGTTTGTTCATTTCATCAAAGTACATAAATCTCGGTGATATACCCCCGCCTGGTTTTAGTCTGTATATTCTTGACGCTTTATAACTCCTTAAAAGACCTTTCCATTTATTCTGAACGTGCATTTTCGTACAAGCATGTCCTAAATTATTCAAAGTATTCGCAACTTCATTGAAAATATGTTTGCGATGTCTTGGGTTGTCCAACGTCAATATATCATCGCTATATGGTTCTAAAGCAGTGATTAATGCAATTGTAGCTTCGAATGACCAGTGGTGATGAGGTACCAGCGTGGTTTCAAATTTTTCCAACTTTTGTCTTTTTAGTGGCTTAAAATCGGCGTCGCTTGAATCCGATGATGAATCCAACGGATTTCGGACGGAAATGTTCATTAGTCTGTCCATTTCACTAAAGAACATAAACCTTGTTGGCATCTTCCCAGTTTTGCTCTTCACCAAGTTTGCAGACTTATAACTTCGCACGAGACTTTTCCATTTATTGCAAACTTGATCCGGTGTACATTCATAGCCAGAACTAGTTACTTGCTTGGAAATGTTCTCAAAAAGAACTTTACGTTTTCTTACGTTGTATAAATGATCAATTTTGGACTCGAAGAGTCGAATTAGTTCTAGTGTGGCTTCATATGACCAGTAAAGATGCTCCTGTTCGTTGTTACCAGTGGGTGTTTCATTTGCTTTTTCTGCTTGGTTTTGCGTACGAATGTTTTTTAATAATTGTTGAGCAAATGGCAAATCATTTTGTACTCGTTGGCTGTCTTCAGAGGAGAGGATTACGGTGTAAGTCTTACCATCGTCGGGATTTAATATGTTTATTATTTCACCGTTTGTTGCGTTATCATCGCTCATGATTAACAAACTGTTGAAAAATCCTGAAATACATAAATAAAATAAAATATTAACAATGCATAAATACGGAGGCATATAGTTTTGGATTGGCGTCGGCGTCACGCGCTTGCAAATAGTAAATCGAAAATGTTACAAAAAGAATGACCTTAAAACGTTAAAACTGTTAAAAGTGTTTCAAATATTTAAAGATTATTTACCTACACGAAAATGCAAAAGTAGAACTGAGTTGAGCTGAGTGCACTACGATCTGTGCTACGACGAAACCGAAACCACTCACCCTTCACGTGTAAATGTGGAGTGGAATCGAATCGTGTAATTTGCAAATGGCTGGTTCTCGCAATCAACTCGCAATAGCATTCAAGTGCCTATAGCGCTCTAACGTGGATGACAAACAAATCGAAAACGTCTCACCTTCAGCGTCGGAGATACAAAAATGAACGAGTCGGTTGCGAGTCGGTTCGGTGTAGAACTACAGTAGAACGATCCCAATCCAATCTAAAGCAAAAGCAAGGCAGAACGCACGCAGAACGGGAACACTCCGCTGGCTCCACAACTTGACACGAAAGCTTGGAACAATGCTTGGAACATTAAACGCGCTAGTTTCGAAGGAGGGCGCCACTATCTGGTGCTTGTGTTGTATCGAGTGCATTCGATCAACGGCTCCGAAGCGATCGCTCCGAGTCGAGAGGTTGCTTTCCTTCTCTTCATAGCTCGCACATCGGGGCAGCGGGCGCCAATGTTCCGCTCTGTTCAAACCGACAGATAAAATAACTAGTATCGGATGGTCTGAGCTTCAAGCACAAATATGCGTGAGCTTGAAGCGCGTGTGCATGAATAGCAGACTGAGCATATGGACTGAGCAGACCATGGGCACGTTTTTTTGGTTACATCCTAGAAGTTGAAGGAAGATTTTGGAATAGAGCTAGTCAGAACAGCTGATTGCATGCCAATCAGCGATCATTTCTAAAGAGCCCTTAGAACATTCGACACGCGTCCGCTATGCTACGCGCGCTGTACACTCGCGCAGGATGTGTGTCGAATGTTCCTAATGTGTGCCAACCAGCAACCATTTTTAAAGGGCCTTGACAGATTCCTGACCAGCCCTATTGGAAGAGCAAAATAACCGCAAAACTGCACAAACCGGTTTGAAGTGGAGTGGGGGAAGTTGGTTATTGTTCTGCCATCTTCCCTAAAAGCTAGAATAATGTATAAATCATTACCTATTTATATTATAAGTAACGCTAACGAATTATAATTCGACATGAATACATCACAGTGCTGATTATTATTAATGTATTTGCAACAATTTCGTCGAAAACGTCAAAAGAAGATATGTAAAAACAGCGAAAACAATCCCCCACTCTTTAATCTTGCGTTTGCACGGTCTATTGACACAGTGCAAAAAGTATAAACCGAAATGACTACCTCGTAGCAAGCGGACGGCACCAAAAAAACGTGCCCCATCACCCAGAAAAATCGGTGGTAGTTTCAATGGCGGTAGTCTCAGATTAAACGTGGTAGTGCACAACGCACCGACCACTCAAACACTGGGTTCGATTTTGTGCTTGGTGCGAATTCGTACTCAAACTCAAAACACCACCCGAAAGCAGCTTATGATTTGCCAATGGCCGCCATTATTGTATCCGTTTTTTGTTGTTGTTGTTGTTGGTTGTGTTTTCTGTAAATACGTATTTGGATACAATTTATATATGACTTACCGTTTATCTTGAAGTGAAAACCGTGATTACCAATTAAACAATAATTGAATAAACAATCTTAATGTTTTATAATCTATTACAAATTGCTTTAAAACCAGATACATTGCTTAACATTGTAATTACCAAAATTCATATTTTGCCAGTGTATAACAATTTAATAAGTTATTTAATTATTTATTATTTTCAGATTTTGTTCATAGTTGTTGTGTCCTCCTGGTACCATGCAATAGTATTGTCTCGCTATTTAAATATTTACTGCACAATTAAAGACACAGACCAACCAACAGGTATATAATGAATATGGCTTTTACATCCGATGCATTGGCAGCTCAACAAGTCCAGGAACGATTAACATCATTGTATACATTGATACAAGACATTGAAAAAAAGCGTCAACAAAGTGAAAATGGTATCAATGCCATTACAAAGGTACAGGAAGAAAAATCTTCACTGCAACACAGTCAGGTACGTAATCGAAGTACTACGCTTCGTCGTGTAAATCGCAATTGCAAAAAATATCCAAACACTTACTGAAAATGAAACAATATCCCCTCAACACAACATTAACAGTATGATTCTCGCCTTGGGCATCAACTGCTTGAATTTGTTTCTGCAACTGAACACATTTGGTTTTACAACTGCAAAATTGCAATTTATTCACATACTTACGGTGTTTAAGAAGCAAAAACTGCAGATGAAGATAATGACGATGAAAATGACATTCATATTGACTTTCATTTTATTTGATTTTGTTTAATTTTAATATTGTGAATGATTTATTTATTCATTTTATTTCGATTGTTTCGTTTCAAACAGGCAAAACTTAAGAATCTATACAAAGTTGCCCTCAGTCATGCTGAACAAGAAGAAAAACTATTGAGGGATGCTCTACAGAAAATTGCTGAAATTCGAAACATCAAGAACGAACGACGTCTCAAATCTCGTATGGTTGACACGAAAGAAACACGTAAAGGCCCGTGGATGAAAATGCTACATAGTCATGCACAAACTTTACCATTGTTCGTCGGTAAACCAGGAGAAAAACCACCACCGTTGTGTGGGGCTGTACCACCTGAACCCAATTATCTCGCAAAGGTAATAAATAATTATAATAATATTCCATATTTTAGAATTCTATTTAGTCATTTGCAGTGCATTTATTCATTACCCACATTACTCTCGCTTACAAATATCTCGGCAAATGTTAGTTACACATATTTCTATGCTCTTCTTGTACGTTGTGGACGTGCCAAGCTGCAGTTACAAAAAATGTTATAGCATGCTTTGAAGATGTAGCAATAACCACGCAAAATCGGCCGCTCTTCCTTTCCTTCTGCGGTCTTTTCGTGTTTTGGCGCTGATGATGCTAACTCAACCTAAAATAAAAAAGAAAACACAATTTATTGCTAATCAAAACTTTCTTATCACTTTGTACCATGAATGTTAACAATATAGTTGCAATGAGAAGTGTTCTGATGCACATTTTTGTTTGTTGGAATGGATACGTGTAAACTACAATCACAATGCTTCCGTTTAATAAACATTTACTTGTAAATTCCAACACAATGAATCAATTGATTGTTCATTACTCATACAAATTGAATTCATTTAGTAATTTATGGTTTGATTTGGTATTTTTGATTTTAGGTTGGTGATATGGTTGCAACATTGGTTGAAACAGACGAAGGGGAAGATTGGATTCTATCTGAAGTGGTTAGCTTTAATCATACAACAAATAAATATGAAGTGGACGATATCCTCGAAGAATCAAATGAAAAGAAACGACACACCATTAGTAAGAAACATGTTATTCCTTTGCCGTTGATGCGAGCAAATCCTGAAACGGAACCGGATGCTTTATTTCCTCAAGGAACAATTGGTACTCATTTTTATTAAACATAAATTATTGTTATGAATGATTAACCAGTGTGGAACACGTTTTTTTTTATTGTTGCAGTGCTGGCATTGTATCCTCAAACTTCTTGTCTCTACGCTGCAGTCGTTTACAAAGTGCCATTGACACATATGGATGAATACGAAGTACTTTTCTATGATCCAAATTATGATAAGGGGTACAGTCCACCAATGACTGTTGCCCAACGGTACATGATTGCGGTGAAACAAAAGAACAAGTCATGACTGAACCAAATGGAACATATTTCCAATTCAGATGAAACTGAATAGTAATATTATCAGCGATTAGACGTTACAAACTTGAAAACAAAACAAATCAATGTACAAAACCCGTATTTTTTAAAGCATGTTAGTTCTTAATACAAACTACAATAATTATTTCTTAATACAAAAATATGGAAAATGTCGCCTTTAGCAGTAATTATTCTACCAGTTTGACGGCTTCAGATATTGGTCACACTGCACTGAATTTTTTTGTTTGTTTTTCTGCTTAAATTAAAGTTTCTAGTGCTTAGAACTCGCAGTTCGTTTACTACCTACTCCTGTAAGTAACCTCGGATTACTCTGTAAGGTCCGGGTAAGTAACCCAGAGTAAGTTTCCGAAAACTTCTTTACAATCCATGGTTACAGTAGGGTATTCGATCATTGATCGGATGTTTTCGTATGAAATACCTGCTTTCTATTTGGCACCTGAACTGCTCCCAGATAGTGTAACTATGGAGCAGTTTTGGAGCTGCTTCGCACACGCGCCTTTATTCTGGACCGCTGTGAAGTTATCATCCAATTCCCATCACAGCTTTTGACATCATATTTATTTTCCCATTTTTCATACTGTTTCGTTCCGATTTTCCCAATAAAACTTGGCACACAGATTTCTAGTGATAGTGTACAACTTACTTATCAATATGAAGGAAACCATTCCTCAACTTTCTAATTTAAAAGTACTTATCTACGAAAAAGTGTGATTGGGAGCTGTTTTCCGAAAAATTAAACCTGTTTTGTTCCGATTTTCCCAATGACACTCAGCACACTTACTCGCTATGAGAAAATACGTGCCACGTATGAATATAAATATTGCCCCTCTTCAACTGTCCTCTCTAAACGAATTACAATACAAAAATTGCAAAGGTGTCATGGGAATTAGAGTGATAACTTCACACCAGTTGATTCTGGAGCACTCCGCTTTCGGATTGGCTAGAACTGTCAAATCGAAAGCAGCTGTCAGTTGTCTCATGTCTATTGTCTAACGTGAGTTGAGACTTGACCTGGTGAGTAGCGTCTCTTTTGTGAAGCGTAGTGAGGGATCAACTTTTTTATCGAAGAATTATTGCATTACGTAACGAATAACAATGGTAACTCCAAAGTAATAACAATTAGTGAGGGTATTTTACTAAATCGCATGTTTTCAGAATCGGCGATCCGAACATACCACGAAAGTATTCGTGGGAAGCTTGCCGCCTGACGTAACCGCCGAAGACCTACGGCAATTATTTGCTCCCTTTGGCCCGATTGCCGAATGTGATATCGCAAATCGTTGTGGTTTTCTACATTTGGAAGACAAAGACTTAGCACAGAAAGCCATCGATGAATTGAACAACTCAACGTTTATGGGCGCTAGGATATCTGTTGAGAAAGGTAGAGTTAAGCCAAGAGGTGATCGTCGTATGCGTGGAGGTGGCGGCGGTGGTGGTGTCGGTGTAGACACTGGTCGGGGAGGTCCAATGGGTCGCAGGCGTGATATGGGTCCATATTCTCGTGATGGCGCCGGTTTTGGACGTGGCGGAATGCCGCCACGTAATGGCGGTGGTGGTGGTGGTGGAAACTACAGGGATGACTATAGAAACTATGATGATTTTCGTGATTTTGGGAGATATGATGATAGGTATGAAAGAAGGCCGCCAATGTATGAGGAGCGTCGCGGGGGTGGTGGTGGCGGCAGTAGTGGCGGTGGTTCGTTCATGAACGATCGTAATTCGTATGGCAATGGTTACGACAGGAGACCTTATGATGATCGTAATGCTCCTTATGGTGGCAATAATATGCCACCGAGGCAGTATGATGATAATCGAATGCCGCCGAATGGACCTGGTGGATATGATGATCGTCGTCCGGTGTTGAATGACCGGAGACCACTTCTCGACGATCAAAATATGAATCAGAATCCGATGAGACAACCGAATTATGATCGGCAGTCACAGTCACAGAATGATATGTTTAGTCGGCGTGATGGTCCACCTAAAGCACTGTAAGTAGTCAAGTGAATTTTTTTTTTAAACATTAAAGTAATCAAATATTTTCCTTTAATTTGTCTTTTGATTTGTTATTTTATCGTTTTTTTTTTGGAACATATAATTAACCTATCCTCCATATTTCGTAATTCGACAGGAGAGTAACGACAAACACAGTTTCTTTCACCATTATATGGCTTGAAAAAAGTTTCCTTTACAAATTCAATCATTTGCAGTAGCGGTGCATACGATCGTGCTCCTCCGGGTGGAAGCTACTCATCGTATGGTGCCAATTCCAACAGCAGCTACTCTAATAGCGCCCCCCAGGGCAGCGGTGGAAATTACGGTGGTGGTGGTGGCGGCGGTGGTGGTGGTAGCGGTCCAATGAACAGTTACAATCAGCCGATGCAAAGCGGTGGAGGTTTTGGGGATAGGCCAAGTCAAAGCTACGAGGGTCGTGGACAAGCACCATCGTCATTGAACAATTCCGGAGGGTATGGAAGTTCCCAGGGTGGATACAGTTCATCACCGCAATCAGGTGGCCCCTCCGGAGGCGGCTATGGCGATAACTACGGAATGCGTTCTCAGAATAACTCTTACGACACTGCATATCCACCATTGCCACAACGAGGGTAAGTGCAATTCAAGTCTACTACTACTTTTCCTCACTTCTATTTAATGATTTAATTTAAAAGATGGTTGAATGAGGAATATTCAGATGACATAGTGATGCGTCTATATAATCAAAATGAACTTCTTTATAATTTCGACTGTTCATGGGATGATTATAAACGGAAATATCGATATATGGTGTATTAAATTTAATTGAAAACCAATACCGTAGCGAATTATGCTTGCGTCTTTAAATAATGATTATGTTTCAATGAAATTTATTCTGTATTATGTGTGTTTTTTAGTTTCACAGGTGGTAATGCTCCAGGTCCTCATAGAGATATGCGTGCCGGTGGTCGGTTTTAATCGTTCGGATTTAAACAATAACAATGAAAATAATTCAATTAAAAAAAAAACAAGTAAAATCACCAATAATTAGTAATCACAACCACAAAACAAACATACAGTAAATTCATTTATCGTGTGACCATAGAGATTTACATGTTAAATCATGTTAATGGGTCTCCTGCGCAATAGTTTGCAAAGAAAAAAATTACGCTCTTAATTTGGACCATTTTTAACCCATTCTGATGATTTTTAATATCGGCAATTGTCCAATTGCTTCGGAAAAAATTAAAACGTAATGAAATTTGAAAATAACATGGTAGGCAAAATGGGTTGCATACATAGGCGGAATCAATTACTCAGGGATGCGTTCGAGAACGTTACTTCAGTGTAAATCTCACATTGGAGTCGCGTAGACATAAAGTAAGGCAAAGGCTTACTTCGCGTTTTATGTTCAAAAGTTCAAATATCAAACACTTGCCAACTGTCATAACCTAAAACTAGACTAAAACCAGTAAAATCTAAAATCACCGGAAACCGAGAAAGAAAATGGTTAAAATAGTTTTTTTTTCTAAGTAAGATGCAACAGATTGCAGATAAATTCATAGCAGGGAGTCATCTGAACAATAACGAATCACTGCGCTTGTGCGCATATGTCAAGTAATATTTACAGGAGTCTCGACTACCGCGATTTTTGTTACTTTTAACGCCACGCTTTGACAGTTTTCGAAACAATTAACTGCGACACTTGTAATGCGAGAAATACTCGAACGATTATTTCTGTGAGAATTGCAAAATTGTGTTGTTCTCGAACGCATCCCAGATCAATAAAATACTAATGTTAATGTGGTTGTCTACAAAAAAATTGCAATTTTTTTCTTACGCAATCGGACCATGACCGGTATTAAAAATTATCAGAATGGATTACAAATGGTCCAAATTAAGAATGTGATTTTTTTCTTTGCAAACTATTGCGCAGGAGACCCATTAACATGACCTAAAGTTTTTAACATGTAAATCTCCATGGCCACACGATAAATGTATGTACTGTATAAAGACCGAATTATTTTTTATCCGGTCTTCAAATCGTGTTTAATTGATTCAAGTCTTGTTGTTCGTTTTATTGAGATTGATGTCATACAAGTCTAACCCACTTGCTCTTTTATGAAATCGACTACTATCTGGAACTTGAATGACATTGTTTTGATGAAAACGAACAAGATATTTTATAGTTGTAAGTTAATTTTACGATAAGAAAGTATAATCAATATTTTTATCATACAGCCGAATTTCGTGGTGATCGTAAAAAATGCCAGCGGCACCAGACGGAATGTATGAATTACAAAAGTTCAACAGAAAAACGGCATTTATTAGTTTCGGCAAGTAACCTGCTTTGATTAGAAGATATGAATAGGTACGGTTGAATGATGCGTCATTAACACGCTTGTTTCGGAATTGCGGCAACCGGACAAAACGGATAAGTTAGTATCACGTAATTCGAATTCGGTTTCAATGGATTTAATTTAATAATAACTTTACAAATTGATTAAAGAAAAAAATTTAGATTTTTTTAAGTCTTACGTAGAAATAAAGGTTTTAGTTAAATGATGCTGCCACAATTTAAATTTTTAGGCGAAATTGATGCGCAGATATTAAATTTTACCATTATGGAAGCTACAATTCATTCTTGGAAACTTTGAATTTATATAAATTATTAGAGTAGCTGCATTAGTTTATAATTTCGATTGCGTTTTCATAAAAGGTGGTCAGTTTTATTCTATAGCTTTGTCCCAACACAGTTTCGTTTTATATCACGACGGTTTTTAATCGCTGTTTCTATTCGATTAGTTGTAAATGTGTTGGAACAAACACATATTGAACGCTTTCTTGCACTTTGCGCTTTATTTTTTATATTGTAATAAATGTATTACCAAACTAAAAAAAAATTGCGCGTATTTCTAATTTCATCATTATCATCATTTACAATCCAAAACCGAACGTATTACCGTCTTAAGTTGAACACAATCAACTTGTTCGTCCATGCGATGCGTTATTGGGTTCCCTGTCATGAAATTGGATTTTTACAACTTTATTTGCGCTTAATGGATATGTATGCGCCCTTTCTCCCGCTCTCACACGTCACACGAATCCAAAATGAGTGGACACATCCATCGCAATTTGCATTTCAGCGGCAACTATTCAATGCGGATACGGATGCTTAGTGGAGATGCAAAGCGGATATAGACGCAGGTGACCATTCTTTCTGCGTTCGTTTTACAATAAGCGGCGATAAACGAAGAAAATGCGCATATTAAAAATGCATCGATTCATGATTTTGTTCAATCAAGTTCATTTGAACGATGAACATTTCTTGATTTCGATTCGACAACACGATGTACGACACCGTCTGTTGTATCAAGGGCGAGATGAATGCGGACGTTCGCCGTTACCCCGTTACGCTCCTATCGTTGCGTCTAATAAACAAGTACATCATAAGGTGAGAACAAAATATAGACATCAAACACTTGATAATGAATGTTAAATCAAATTATTTCTAATACTTGATGAAATATTAATGAACGTTTTTGAATCCATTTTTGTTTTTGTTGAGACAAATTGCGAACGGAATTATTGCATGTCAGATGTCAATCAGCGCCAAGCCGCAAAAGAAAAAGATCAACTCATTGCGCCAATGCATAACAAAAACGTTGCGCCTGGATCATAAATAAATTTTAGAAAGCAATATTTGAAAGGAAAATTTTAAATTAAATTGATTTCAATGAAATACGTTTTTCTCATTATAAATTTATGTTGCAGATACGAAAAGCCGAAATATCCAACTTGATAATTTACTCATTCAAAAGTGGTAAGTTTATATTAGTTGCTGCCCTTTGGTTGGACCTGTATAAACACCCAAAGTGTCTCTTGCTTCCGATTCTAATTCAGCTTCTTCCGCTTCCATCGCAGCCGTATCTAATTCTATGCGTCTCAATTCTGTTTCAATTGCAATGCGTTCGACTTCGTGATCCACTCGGCCTAGTAAATCAATTAAAACTTCTTTTGCTTCTGTTTCCGCTTGTTGACGCTAAAACAATGAGATTAATGCATAAAAAAAACAACTAAAAATATGCACTAATTAAAGAAATTTAGATTTACCAAAGCAATCCTGGCCAATCGCTCTCTTTCCTCTAATAATTCCGTAAGTTCTTTCTTTCTGACTTCATCAATTTCCTGATTGTATCTGTACTTGTATAGCCAATGTCCCAAGTAGTGGATAGGATCTCTTGGTTGCTTTGCGGTAATTTCGGCTAAAGCCAAAGCAAGAGGTCTACCAAGCACGCTTTTTAAATAATGCACATCCGCAGTAGACATTGCACTTAATGATGTTACTTAAATGTTATTAATTACTGTAACTATTACAAAGTAAAGTTATTTGTCTTTTTACCAGTTGATGATGACGACACTGAGACGGATTCACTTTCAACTTCGTAGATATCATCAAGTTTGATGCCAGCTAGAAGACCCAGGCGTTCTGCCTCCTCTCTACTGAACACCTTACCATCTTTGTTCATGATACGACCTGATGCTGTTAACGTGAGGCCACGCAGTTTCATAAGTTGTGCTTCAATTCCACGGAGAAGTCCAAGTTTTCTAGCTTCATCGAATGTTAACACCTCACCGGCTTCGGTTCGTATTCGTCCTGATGGTGTCAATGTCAAGCCACGTTCTTCCATTAATTCTACAATTATTAAATTAATAGAAAAACAA
This sequence comes from Liometoxenus newtonarum, assembly GCA_030264535.1. Lineage (NCBI taxonomy): Eukaryota > Metazoa > Arthropoda > Insecta > Coleoptera > Staphylinidae > Liometoxenus > Liometoxenus newtonarum. The sequence goes on along the minus strand of JARJEB010019356.1, from coordinate 2,972 downwards.
AACGAAATAAAGCAATAATTAAAAGCATTAAAATTCTTAATTGAATATACAGTACGGGCAAATGCTTCTCGGTCGCGTTGATTTGCCAATTCTTCTTCGACACCATCAAGTAAACCTAACTCTTTTGCTTCATCCATGGTCATGATGCGCCCCGATGATGATACCACATTACCTGATGGTGTTAAATGCAAACCTCGTTGTTCCAATGCCTCTGAAATGATTTATTCATATAAAAATTAAAATTTATTAATCAACGGAACGTGGTACTGACCAGATAATTGTTCTTTTATGGCTTCTTCATTTATATCAGCGAGCATTTGCAATTGATCAAGTTCTTTTCGTAACTCCTCCATTCGATTTTCAATCTCTACTAGTTCTTCGGGCGTTGCATTTTCGGTCTGTAACCTTAACATTTCCAATTCCTTCAAAATCTTATCTTTTCGCGACAACGTAAAACTTTCGGACATTTCTTGTTGTATGCTCTAAGAACAAAACAATTAATTAATTTCCTGTTTTTGAATGCATAAATTGTTTGTCTAATTCCGTTTTGAGATGTGTTGGAACACACCTACATACATATTTGCTTCAAGTTGAAAACAAAAAAGTCTTTACGTACGCTAAACTTTTTGCCAAGTTTATTCATCTGCAAGATGTGATGGGCTTCTAACGTTTCAAGTTGTGCATCAAGCGCCGTCAACTCAAGCTCCATTTCACTGGGAGACAAATCAGTCCGTTTAAGCAACGCTTCTCGTAATTTTGTTATTCGATCCAATTCATCTGTATAAGCATTTAATTCAAATTGCATTTCATTTTCGATTTCCAGTTGCATCGTATCCATTGTTTCGATTGAATTTAAACGTTCTTGTAAAAACTGCCGTTTTTCGTGTAATTGATTCATTATATCTTCATGTCGTTCTTGAATCGTCGTAAGTTCTCTGAAATAAATTCAATTTGAATACTTTCATCGAAGCGAAGTAAAAAAGAAGTTCAAAGTTGCGTACTTGTTGATTTCAGTAAGTGATTCGGTTAGTTTCTCATATGCACTTTGAACTTCATGAATAGCAGACTGGCGCCTAACAACTTCAATATGTTTCTTTTCGATTGATGCGATTTCTTCATCGATTACATTATCTTCGCCGAGAATTTCTTGTTCAAATTCTTGTTGTTTCTTCTGTTTCGTTAAATTTTCAATCGCTTCTTCTTTTAGTGTTGTTATATAATTGATTTTATTATCCAATTTTTTTATTTCTTGCAGAATATTGCGTTTCATTGCGATAAAGCTCTCATTACTTCCTCCACTCATTTTGATAATATTTATTTTTTCTTTGGATTCTTGTAAAACTTTGTAAATGTAAAAAAAAATTGACTGATTCTATTTGAAGTTTTGTAAAACTTTCAAATTTTTGATCGTTTTGTATTCTCCCCAAACCCCAAATCACTATTTTTCTAGACGCTATTAATTATTAATTGAAGTCATTAATTTACAGTAGTCGTGCTTGCGTATTTTTAGATTCAAATAAAAATAAAATATGTAGTCATGTAAAAGCGAGCGGAAAACTTGGACTTCAAGAGATTAGTTTATTTGTTTATTTCGAGATAGGCAACACTTCGCACCGAATTCCTCTAATTACAAGCCGCTTTCGATTTGCGAGTAAAATGTTGCAAACAGTAAAATGCCTGAACCGGTCTGACCACTTTGCTCAAACAAACAAATCAAACATTTTATTGATTCTTTTTATAATTTCTTTGGACGTCGCCTTAAGCTGCGTTCGGATATTCAACTCTGTTGACTTTTCACTCGTATCGCTCTTTAGTCGTTCGGCTATTCCAAAAAGAGTGAATGGAGCTCTCTTTTTACACGTATAAAAACTCCACTCCAACTCTATTTCAATCGAACGCTTTTATACCTATAAAAATGTCACTACAACTCTATCCGAATAGCCGAACCCAGCATTAGTTTAGATGGTAGATGGTTATTTTTATGATTTTCCCGCGTTACTAACCACCTTCATAACAAGAGCCCGAAAATTGCTCCACTCGCCGAAGGCAGAGTTCAGTTCTGCCCGAGTGCATACATGTTGAAAATGCCACAAGTCGAAAACGCTGCGTTCGGCTCTAAACGCTCTTTAGTCGTTCGGCTATTCCAAAAAGAGGGAATGGAGCTTTTTTTCATGCCTTTCATACATATAAAAACCCCACTCCAACTCCATTCCAGCTCCACTCCAACTTTGTCTTCCACTGTTTCTGGAATAGCCGAACGACTGATGAGCGTTTACAATGGGCGCATTCGTAAGCCAACTGCTACGGATTCTTACGAATGCGTGCACTACATCTCCGTATCCGAAATCCCATTTACCCGATGGCTCAAATGCCCGAAAGCCCATTTACCCGAAGGTTCATTCATCCGAAGGCTCATTGACCCGAAAGCTCATTTACCCGACGTAGTACCAAATCGTAGCACTTCGTGCACAATCGTATGCGAATTGCTTGTAACGCTCATTTACCCAAAAGCGCAAATTCCCGAAAGCTCATTTTCCCGAAGGCGCATTGGCCCGAAGGCTCATTGACCCGAATGATCATTTACGGGTAAATGAGATTTTGGGCAAATGAGGTGCTCCCGCGTTGACAACGAAAACACGAACTCGAACGAAAGGAATTCGAGCGTTGGCGGTACAATTAGCTCCGTGACGTCATCATAACGAAACGTGAAAACCATTCTCAAAATATTGGTTGAGGAAAAATTCCCAAGAGTTGGCAACACTGAACCGACGTGACCCTGAGGTGAATGTACCAAACACGCAGTTCGTTATGTTTCCCCTTCCCCCACCTACCAAACACAAAACTGGTAACCTACGATCTATTCACACAACCAAAATACTGCAGGCCATAGCACGCACAGAACTCTTTTTTTAAAAATCAGTATTTATTAACAAAAAAGTGGTGATTCATCGAGTAATTCGTGAGTACAGAAA
>JARJEB010019351.1:0-17238 GCA_030264535.1 Liometoxenus newtonarum | reverse complement strand
ATCATTTTATTGCATTTAGTAATATTATTTATACAGTTTTTTGACCTGCTTGCTTATTCCACATCTTCTTTCGCCGCGATTATAGTACTTTGGCTATTTTTGTACTTTTCTGTCTCTTTCTACTTTAATTTATCTGTACACGCATATAAAGTTGCCTATTCGTGTAATAAAAGTTGCCTATATTAGGAGTGTGCGATTTTGGGCGACATTTTATTGCAAAAGTGGCGACACGCATTCCCCAAAATCTGGCAACTCTGTTCCCATGTCATGTCTGGGCCCATCATGGCCGTTCACTTATTCGCAGCCATATTTGTTTACCATTAAATCGTATTTTTAGAACACCTTAAAATTATACAAACATTTTATGAAAACTTTATAAATTTGTAATGCATACTATAGTACTTAATTTACCACAACCGAAGCATCGCATGGATCTCCATACAACTTAAAACAAAAGAAATGAAGCCTTTTAAAATCAGATTTTACACATTTTTAATAGCATTTTTTTGTGCTATCAGTAACGCCAAATATTCGTCGAATACGACGACAAAGAACAAACCACAACCCGAAAGCATTCAGGGATTATTTTTAAAAGACATCGCCAAGGATTTCAGCGTTGACTTAAGCAACACAAGCCATGAAGAACTTGGAATTTTATTCATACAGGTAAAGTATAAAAACTATTAAAAGTCTACTTCAAAACATGAAACAATTCAAATTAATCTTGTTTTGTAGCAAATGTATGGGAAATTTAAGTATACAAACGTGCTTCAAGATGCTGATAAGAAGTTAGTGAAAATTGCTAGCCAACTTGAGTTAAAACTCAATGAGACATTCGACTTGTTGAATTTAACACGGAACTTTATTGAAGCTTACTACAAGTTGAAAAAAGTGCCTGTTCAATCCGCAATATCGCCATGTAACGAAGAAGATTATGATTTGGAAGAATTTGAAGTCACGAACATTGTCAATCCTAGCAATAGTTATGCAGAGCAACCAGTTAATATTAATCAAGGTAACCTTTAATGAACTATTTCAACTTTTATTTCGACTTTTATAGGACTTGAACCTTTTAAATAACGACAATTGTTTAGTTCTTAGAAATCAAAGAGCAAGTAGCAAAATACTAAAAGGAGCAATCAAACAACAATTTTTCCTGTCCCATAATGACATATCAATTGATAAAAATGTCAATGTGAATAACTGCAATGAACCAAATCATTCATTACTATGGTCCAGCTACATGTCTCGGATCAATTATAAGCCAAGAAATGTTGTGTTACTTTTGGATCATGGCGTTTCACTGAGCAAACATCAGTTTTCAATAGTCAAGGTTATAGCTAAGCAAGTAATATCCGTCCTGAATGAGAGGGATAACATTGGCATAATTGCATTGTCCGATGGTGCATCAGGACCTTCGTTAACTACGCAATGCAGTACGCCAAATATTGCCAGAACTGTGCCTCAAGAAGAAGTTCGTATGCTTAGTCCAGCTTTTAAAAAGAACAAGGACATAATGTATAAGTTTATTGATTCCATGGTTAAAGGAAATGGTGAGTAATGTCAAGATATTCGGACATGCGTCATTTTCATTTTGATACAGACTGAATGAAGTTCTGCACTTTTACGGTCTACCGACTACGTACTTCTATTTGTTGACTATCGAAAATCTTTGATTACAGGTTCAACAAATCATTCAGTAGGCCTCCAACAAGCCTTCCAAATGATAAAATCTAGTAGCATATCCCCCAACGAAACTGTAATGATTTTGTACGTAAGCCGTGGACTTTTGTCCTCATTGACCGAAGCGAAAACCGTCCTCGAAACAATAATAATGCACATGGAGGAAGCAGAACATGATATTTTTATTAATACGTGCGCTGTCATCGATGGTAAATAATATTTATTTTGATTTGTGGGAACCCATTACTAAATTTCTTACATCAATTCTTACAGAATCGAAGCCACTAATGTACGAAATGTATTTTCTACGCGACATTGCGGAAATAAACTATTCCAAATACAACATCAACACCACTTTCAACATACTACGGAAAGGAATCACGTTACCTGTGAATTCAACCCAACGCGTTGGACTTGCAGTTGCCAGGTTTCTCCACACCATTGAAGCACCTTCTGTGTACAACATGAAGTATGAAGTATCCTTACCAAGATGGGATCCACAAAGTCGTAGCCTTATTGTTACAGCGACGATGCCTTGTGGTGTAAACGGAGAAATTGGAGTGCTAGGAATTGATCTGTACTTCGCTAGTTTGGTCGAAGATGTAACTTATTATAGTAACTACGTGGAGTATAGTTATGCGTTTATAACGGATATGTTTGGGACTACGATTATGCATCCTAAGTATCCACGGCCGTTAACTACGAAAGGGCTTCCGAATTTTGTTAATATCGACAGGTTTGAACAATCTTTGAGTGACGTATTGTTAGAGAAGAGTGAAGGAGTGTATGTTAAGCATTCTATGAACGGCCAGGTATATTTCTCTCAATTTGTATAATTTACAATTGCTTTACGTAAATGTTGCTTGTATTTCTTGCAGGCCAAGTACTACTGGAAGAGCGTCCTGGATTACTATGTCGTTGGAATCGTAGTAAAGCAAGAAGCACCTCCGAGGAGACCATACAAGGTCGCATGGTTTCCTACGGCCAGCACAAGCCAGCTTGTGCATCATCGTTTAGACATTATTCCGACATCAGGAATGTGCAAACATTTTAATCAGCTAGCAACGTTAGGTATGCAAAAACTCGCTTTTTCAAAATCAAAAATTAATTTCAAATGATCTCTCCTTCTATTACAGATGCTGGTACTTTGTACTTGAGTGCTTCGTGTTTTCAATCGCCGACAACTTTCCTTTATTTAACAGCGTCCTCCACGTTTACACCCCTGTCGGTACAAAAGTGTATGGCATTTCTAAAAGACAATACCCGGTATCTGTCGAATCCGGGACTACGTGAGGAAATTCGTGATGACGTCGCGACCTTGGCGCACATTCTAGAATACTTACGCACCCAGCATTTACAAGGTGCAAAGAGCAGATATATTGTTCGTCGGTACGTGACATCTCCTACCGGTGTCTTGGAAACGTTTCCTGGTGGCGTGTTGGCTGCTGGATTCGAACCAACCAAGCGCTCATGGTACTTAAGAGCAACTGAGCACAGATTCAAAACGATCATCACACCGCCTTATTTAGATGCTGGAGGAGCTGGATATATCGTTACCTTTGCATACGCGACTGAACACGCTGTTGTTGGTATGGATGTAACATTTGGATACGTTTTTAAGTTAATTTTAGAGCACATGCCATTCTGCACCGATAAGAAGATTAAGTGCTTTATGATGGATGATAGAGGATACTTGATATATCATCCCAATCTGATTGATCCGAATGGTCACGGCCCAATTGAACAGCAACATATTATTCATAAAGAATCACCGGTGGCGAATGATATTTTGAATCATAATCATTTCATTCAAAAAGTGCTTTGTAATGATTACGCTGACGGCACCATTCAGCGTTATTACAAGTTAAATACGACAATTGACGAGGTCGTGGTGAATACTGTGTATGGAGAGCACAGTGTTAAGTACCAAGTGAGCCCTGTTGAAGGTACAAATATATTTATTGGATTTGTGAATGTTTCCGACGAAGTTGTTGCCACGTTTTGCCCGTGCAGCATGATAAATCGGTTGTGTTTGAATTGCAATCGTATGGAGCAACGAGAATGCGAGTGCCCATGTGAATGTCCGTTGAATTCAGACACCTGCCACCAAGGCAATAAAAGTAATAATCCATTATGTCCAATGTTGCCAGAACAGAGTTTCTCCATCCCATCAGATATCATCAAAAATAAGAACATCGATGAAGATATAAAAGCTTGCTTGCCAGTTGCATGTGAGAAGCTTACAAGTTACAAATCGTGTTTAGGCGTTTTGGGTTGTGAATGGTGCCAAGTCGATGTTGATAGCGAAACATTACTTACAACGCCTTTTTGCACGTCGATACAAACATGTTTCAACGGCATTCTTGGATCACCAACGCCATATGGAGACACATCGGATCGTAGTTTAGATTCGGACGACTTACTTGTGAACGGTTACTCTCCGATTGGACCTGTCATCGGATCGGTGTTAGCCGTTTGCTTAATTTTAATATTTTCGTTTATATGTTATCGCTCGTACACGTCATCAACGGTTGACCGCTTTTATTTAACATCTGCTCAGGAGAACCAGGTACGCATGAGTGACTTAAATATTAGCGACGATTATCACGAACTGGATAATCATCAGGATAAATTATTGAAGGACACCAAGAAACCTGAGCCAATTTCCCCTTATTGTGTGTCCACCGGTTACCGTAAGCCACAAACAGCTGCTGATTCCGATCATGGGTACTCAACCATGACACCCCATGATGAGTCGGAACATTTGTCATTCGTACCGCATGAAATTGACTCGCTCGAGGACGAAACTTCAGATGCAGCTTCTATCAATACGTCCGTTTCGTCCAAACGGCATAAACGTTTAATCGACAGAAACAAAAGCAAATTATTGTCCGACATCACAACCTTGCCCAGTCGCAATTGCATCATTGCTCCAGTAACCGTCCACAGGAACATGGAATACGCCCAGTGAACAAGCTTTAGTCTGATTTTAGTTTGCTCATGTGAAGAAATGAACAATTCATATGAGGCATTTATTTATGTTTATTTTATAGGAAATATTAAGTTATTGTATTCATATCGCTCAGGATATTTGAAACTTTTATGTTCTTCAGCCAGATTCGCATTTATAACTTCACATCGCGTCCGTTGTGCCATATTCTACTGACTTTATTAAGAATAGAAAGACGTTCCATGTGAACGCTCTTACTTTGCTGACATGGTCATATAATTTCACTGATTGCATGTGTAAGTACTTAAAAGACTAATTTGTAATTTTGTATGTTGTTCCAACAATAATTTACTGGACAATCAAGTTATGCTTGTGATACGTTAACTTTTTGTGTGACTTATTGTATATTATAAACATGTACATTGACAATATTTTATTATAATAAATATAACGTAAAATTAATTCAATATTCGATATGCGTATACTTCTCCGTTTGCTCCTATGTTCCACAAATAACCACTTGCCCGTAGTACCTAATTATGTGGACGCGTCGACAAGTAAATAAACGCGCATAGATAAGATAATACAAAGTTGCCGAATAGCTGAACATCAAAACCAAACGATTAATTCGTTCATTGCAAGTACAAGTCTACCGATCAAATTCGAGTATGAAATATGAAGGTAATCCACCTCGTAATCCACTTACTTTGAGGTTGCAGGTTCGATTTTGCAGCATTCACACGATAAACTAATGTAATTTCTTCAGATTGTTGGGATTTAGACATCTTTGGATCTGGGAAAATTTTGCAAGTACGCGAACCTCAAAGCACTTCAAAATTCATTGTTGACAATACAAAATGGCCGCAGATAAACAAACTAGCAAGCGCCGGTTCGGCATTTGCAAATATTTTTTGTTTCATTTCAAAGATTCGATTCTAACATGAAACAATGATTTCTTCGGATTTCCTTGTACAATAGCATCTTTTTTGCTAATTTTAAATTTAAATTTGAAACTACAAAGAAAGCTTTTACTTTAGCTCAGGGATTGCGTTCAGGAAAAACTCAAGAATTATAAATCTGACTGGTTTTCTGAATGTAGCCCTAATTCAAATAATATTTCAAAACCAAACCAAATTTTGCAAGTACGCGAACCGCAAACACTTGAAGATTCATTTTTGACCTCTGATAAATAAACGAAACAAACTAGCAAGGGTATCGGTTCGTCATTTGCAAACATTTTGTTTTCGTTTTAAAGATTTGATTCTGACATGAAACAATCATGATTTTTTTCGGATTTCATTGTACTACAGCATCGTCTTTGGTAATTTCAAATCAAAATTTGAAAATACAAAGAAACTTTTACCTTAGCTCAAGGATTGCGTTCAGTAATAAAATCTAATTTTCTGAATGTAGCCCTATTTCAGTTAGTTTTTCAAAATATTTGTCAAATGATCGGTTTAAAATTAAATATCATCACTATTTTCTGTTTTACAAAAGCGGCTAAATTGTATAAAACTATATCACTATATTTAATTGAAATTCAAGCTTGCTTCACTTAATCATTTTAATAAATAAATAAGACAATTCTTGATAAGTCTCGTTTGCACGTATCAAATATCAGACAATAACAAATCTCTCTCTCTCTCTCTCTCTTCATAGTTTATACAATATTTTATTTTTTCAAAGAAAGTAGTTTTTTCAAAGTTGATTCTGAAACTTTGATCCTACGTAAAAAATACTTCGAAAAGGTTTTGTTTATTTTATTCTATTTCTAAATAAATTAGGTCTTAATAAGCTATATTAATCGAATGCTTTGACTGAGTTGAATTGCGTGATGATGAAATGAAAACGAGAAGCGCACGAAAGCTGCGTTTGTGCGTTGGCTTTAACAACATTCCGATATCTCTGTTATTTCGTCTCAATTCTATCTATCTAACTAAACGATACAACGAGAACAGAAAACATCATTTGTGCTTCAGATAGTTCCGTGACAACGTACGGTTGTACAATGTGAACGCTTCCAGCCAGCAATAGCTGAAGAAGTTACCTCACGATCCTGACGAGACATACCTACAAAAAACTTGAAAGTTCTAGTAATAACGATTTTGATAATTCGATAAAATGCGCTTTAATCCGTAATTAGATGCGAAATTACAATGGGCATGGTTGACTTCGATTTGCGTCAATGTCTCATATCAATCGCCTTCGTGTTGGGTGGCGGTGGTAACGTCTGTGCCCTTTGGATCCTGTACAAATCGGCAAAACACCGAAACGCTAAGCACGTCCTCATGTTGCGATGTCTAGCAGTCAACGATCTGGTTGCCCAGGTTGGGATGCTAGTTCTCATGAATTTACCCAAATATACGAACATCCCCATTTACTGGAAATGTACACTGTATGTGATGCTACGCGCTTTTGGACTTAGTTCGGGATGCGTTGCCTTCGTCATGGCCATCGAACGATGGTTAGCATTAACACGACCTTTTATCTATCAACAGGTAAATATTAAAAAAGTAATATCAAATTAATGCCGATGAATTGAGTCCATTAAGTTGCTTTATCAACTTAATCGATGTTAATTGAGTCATAATTGATTGAATATGGGATGAACGTACAGAAATTACGAGCTGCGAATAAAAACGCTCCCATGACACATTGTTTTTGTTTTAGTACGTGACCAAGCAGTTCCTCCGACGCACAATCGCTTTCCTCTGGCTCTTCGCGACATTATTGACTTGTTCCCCGCTGTTTGGCTTCGGCTTGTTCTATGCCGATGGCAAATGCTATCGATATCGAGAAGCAACAAAATTCTCGGACCAAATCTACGCTTATTTGTTCCTCTTGTTCGGAACGAGCCTTTGTTGTTGCATTGCCTTCTTTAATTCGCAAGTCTTCGTATCGCTAAGCCGCGTTGGCAACAAGAAAGCTGAAAACGTGCTCATCAGACGGATGAGTCGAGCTATCATTACAAAAAACGGCGTCAATCGGCATCGGAACCCTGCCACCCCTGAAGAACTTGCCTTCGCCAATCTCATGGCATTCATTTGCATTGTTTTTGTCATTTGCTGGATGCCGCAAATGATTTCCATTCCCATGGGGCAGCTCATAGCAAGCAGCACTTTCTATAAGGTGTTTTCACGAGTTGCTGATGTTCTGATGTGTGTCTATTTCGCTTTGGATCCGTATATTTACGTGCTGCACCAATATATGGAGAAGACAAGATTCCGAATTGGATTTAAGAGGCAAACATCTTTAGAGCAAACTAACACGACGCGGACTTCTAATTTACTGCAGCCGCCTCCCATTCAAGTTCCTATTATTACTGAAAGAAGTGAAAACTCGCTATCTGATTCAAGCCCAAGCGCTGTAAAAATTTGATTTTCTCATAACAATACACCTGGTTGTGCTTAAAACTTTGAACATATTCTGTTACGAATTATTTAACTTTGGAATGCCTAAAGTAACGTATACAGTATGTCCGAATTGTGAATTACTAAAATTTTATCAATATTATAGGCGGAGGTTTCCTCCTTTCGGACTGTTTGTGATTTTTCTCAAACTTGATAAATTTATTGAAAATTACAATTAAATTTTATATAGACAAATTATTTTTAATATCATTAAGTTAATGTTTTTCTACGACCACTACGAAAAATTAACAAATACGCACAAACAGCAGGCGCTGAAAACGAGTCTTTACAGAAATTCACCACGAACATTAGTGACGTACGTTCAAAGTGTTAGATAATGAAATCTGGAAAACTCAATCGCACATAATGAAGTTGTCAACGATAGCCTTCTTTAACCTTACTTACTTACCATGAAACAATAAAGTATCATGTTGCAGTTTGGACGCTTCTCCTAATCGTAATACATACCGTACGCACTTTAATTTATTTGGTTTGTTTTCTTTGTCTATAAAATTATTTTCAAATGACCTTGGAAAATTTGTAGAAGCTGAACTTGGCTATGAAGCTGCCAAGCGCCTGAATGAAGAGTTGTCAAGCCTAAATGCATGCAACCAGATGAACTCACTTGTGTTCTCTGGGTTGTCCTCACTATTATTTTGGCCTATTTGTTTTCTTTGCGTTTATAAAATTATTATTTTATGTGGTCGTAGAAAAAGTATAGTACGTAATACGAGTGAAAGGGCGCAATTGCGCTACGCGGTAGTTTGTAAAGTTTCCGAATCGTGCGCAATAAGTAACCTTTCACTCTAGATATTAATTTACTATTTTGTAATACACATGTCTAAAATCCATGCTTTCCGACCCGGAAAAAGAAACATTAAAAAGTAGAATATCGTGAAACACTATTGCACTAATCCTTAATTAAAAATTTCATTGAAAAAGTTCTTTTTATTTGTTTATAATAGAGAACTGTGGAATTATACAAAACAAACTTAAGTTTTACAAAACGCTGGCTCAATTCATGTTATTGCAAACCTTAAATTGGTAACAGCATGACTAGTAGAAAAACATAAAATGCCAATTTGAAATTTAATACTAGAAAATATAATTTATCTACGACTTACTAAACAATATTAATGTTTGTTTTTTGTTTCGATTTTTCCAAAAATATAGTTGACCGTTTCACAGTCATAAGTCGTTTTCTTTCATTTTTTTTGTACTTAATACTAAATGCGATTATACAACGTGAGCAAAAAAATCTGGTGCGTCTGTTGTATAAATATATATCTCTAAATAAAATGACAGTAATGCTATACAATATGAAGCAATTCCTTTTTAGGCACGTCCAAACAGTTTGCTCACCTTGTATAATTCGACAAAATTAATTGTTAAATGTGTGGACATTCGATCAATTTAAGTTCTAACCATTAATTAGTGTTTTTATAATAAATAATAAACATAAAAAAATAAAATACTTTTTTTCAGATATTTTCAAATAGGATCACTAGTATTTTGAATTTTTTTTTGTTTTTATCACGATTTATTTAATTTTTTTTGAGATGATCTTTTCGTTTCTTATTCCCTAATGACACACAAATGAGTACTGAAGTTCTCCGATGGTTTAAGACTGTTCCAACGGAAGGAACACCTCATTTTCATTCGTTTTCTTTGAATATTGCGCGCGTTATTATCATAATTCTGCAATATGCTTTTTAAACTCGAATGACATGTTAGCATGTGATATGGTGTTATCTGAAATATAAGATTTCATTATACGGGTGTGTTCAGCTTAATTTACGCGCAATAAGGATGATTAGACTAATTTGATTACTCACCATGCTGATATTTTGTAATTGACAGGTGTCCAACCATAATCTTTTGATGATGTCATGGGAAGTATTCGATTTATTGGGGCTATCAGGCATCAACATACGTCCCATTTCGGATTGTATCAAGGCTAAGGCCACAATGCTTGGGCGAATTGTTACACAACGAGAATCTAACATCACTACTTCAAGGCGAGTGAGTAAATTTTTTCGCTATAAATAAAAAAAAAAGCAAATAAAATAAAATTATTTGAATGTAAACTGTGATTATGAAAAGTTATAACAAAAGGAAAACATGCGTATGAAAAACAACATGAGGAACGATAAGAAAATACTTTTTTTTGTATACTTTGTTTTGTTTGTTAAAAACGGTTAACAAACAAAATAAATTCATGAATTCGTATAGCTTTTGTGAATATTAAATTGTTCGATTTATATGTTTCTTGTATTTGAGTGTGTGTGAATCTATGTACAAGTACATCAAATGTAGTTCCCCTTCTTTTAACGGTTAAACAAGTTAATCTCATCCCATTTACAGTGTACACGAAACTACCCTTCGGAATGGCATGTTCTCACATTAAACAAAGTCCATCTCTTTACCTGTAGAATAATCGACTTGAGATTTTGTTGTTTGATGACGCTTTCGAGAATCTTTATGTAGTGTTCCAAGTAGATAACGGCCGTCAGCGGTTTTTCGCCACCAATCAGAGTGAGTTTATTCCTTATAATGTCGCCCATACGTTCCAGATCGCTTACAGTGCATTTCACTTGCGAGATCGCCACCAAATCCGTTGCATTCACCGGTGATTTATGCAAATCAGATGCAATGTACAAACAAGCGATTGAAGCACAATCCAAGTATACTGATTTTACCTGCGTAAACAGAATAAATTTTAACAACACATCTTTACTTATTACATAATTTTCTATGAAAAAATTTAGTTGTACATGTCATATTTGATTTGAAATAGTAGTTTTTTTGTTTGGTGTGCCTATCATGACGTTATATTCGACAATCAAACATGTGCCATAAAAGCACACACATGTGCTAATTCGTCTTTGACCTCAATTCGAATGCGCCATTTTCATTAACTATTAAATTATGTAATTAAATATAATTCGTAAACAAATTCATTTTCATCAAAGCAGTAGTCACCAACTCTAAGCACATGTGGATGTGTGTAATCTTGGTTGTTGTAAAAATTGTGACAAAACGAAATATAAATGAACTTAGTTTAATGCCAAGAACGTTCATTAGAATGACATCAAGGACGGCAAAAACAAAGTTTGAAGGAAAAAAAAACAAATAAAAATAGATAACACCTCGGGTAATACTTACTAACTAAACAATACGTAACATTTTGTAACAAATATAAATAAGAAAAAATAAATGAAGAAACCTAAAGAATTACATCCAAAATTCAATAATTTTTTTGCTTGCAATAATTTGTGGAATAATGAACAAATTAAATATAACAAATATTATTGTGATTAATTTGTTTTGGTTCATCTTCAAGTCTGGACAAGTCTCAACTTGTCTGTGCTTGTTCAAACTTGAAACTGAAACGAGAATGAAGTACCTGCCTAGTTTTGGTTTTGGAATTCAGACTCATTGTCGACTAAACAATAAACATATTTTAAATAGTCGTATACAGAATGTTGCAAAATACTAGCAGGAGACATTTTTACAAAATCATAATTTATAACTTCTTTGGTGGAACATTTAGATAATTTTAAATTTATTACTACTTTCGACAGCTTTATCGTAACGCTCGAAAATTATTTTTAAGCAGCGAAATACTCAGTAAAAGATTTATAATGACTAATCCATACACACATAGTATTTGCAAACAGTCTGAACAAGTGCGAGGTCCAAACTGTGACGTAGATTTGTAGGCAAGTGAATACTGCTCTATTATATTATAAATTTGCAAATTTAAAATCTCCATACACCCATAGTATGTACTTGCAAACAAGTCTGAACAAGTTCGAGGTCCAATCGTAGATTGTGACGTAGATTTGTAGAATTTGCAAATTTAAAATCCTGGTAAACAAATAAAGCAACTAATCATACCGTAGGCGCGATTGGCTTGGCTTTTTGATAGCTTTGTTTAGTTAGTCCTGAGCGTCGTAGCTGCTTATTTACATAAGGAGGTCGTTTAGTCCGGTATAATACAAAACAATCAAACGGCAAAGAAACCAACTGCCACGGCTGTGAAGATGGTTTATGCATGTTGGATTCGATGTTGTTTTTGTGTTGCAATTTATTACAAAATTACTTTCTATTTTTAACAACTAATATCATACATAGAAATTAACACATGTATGTTGAGCATGTTGAATATTAATGAAATAAATCAAATTACAAACCAAAACGAAGGAAGCCTTAGTTTTCTACGACTACCTAGGTTGAATTCACTTCGGGTTCCTTGTTAGACGTTTAGGTTAGCCGTTTAGATATAATTTAGCATTTAATTACAAATATAAATAATATATGAATAAGCGTTGTATCAATTTGTACAAAGTGAAATCTGAACATGAACATTTTGTTTATTCTCCGGACCTATTTTTGATCCTTCTGTGAATTCACTGTCTCTGGACTCTGGCTGTTTACTCTTTCAGTTGAATGTGTCACGATCGATAGTAAAATGAAGAAGCAACAACTCACCTTGAGTTTCGTCAAAAATCTGTCCAAAAGGTTCAGGCTTGTGATGAAGGTCTCACTTGACAAATCAAACCAAGTCTTGAGGAATCGCAGCTTGCGAGCTGCACCATCGCGAGCAATGAAGGCATCTTCCGATGAATTTTGATCGACAGCAACAGTGTTTGGCATAAATTTTTGTTCATTTTTTAATGCCTTTTCCAAGTCGTATATAAAATGCTTGATGTTATTAGCATCCGGGCCAGGCCGGCCCCTTCCTCTGCCTTCGTTCTTCATTTTTGCTGTTGCGAATTCGACGCAAACTCTCCTTTGTCTATTGTGTTTAGAACGGGAAAGGATAGTCGAATCAAACTTCCATAATTCGCATGCACACAGCAAAAGTAAGGAGCAGGCCCAGTGTCTACAGTAGGCAAAGGCAAACAAACACCCAGTAAGTAAAAAAAATTTGTATTTACAATACAAATAATACAGCCCTAGCTCGATTATAGTTCGCTTCTTAGTGGATCTGATTCGATTCGTTCAATCACAACCCGTCCACGAGAACAAAGAACTAACTCTATCGTTAGCTAAGTTACTGGGACTTTGGAATATACGACTTGCTAGAACAAAAATCTCTTACCCGGATGCTTATTGAAGCAGTAATTTCTTGGATGCTCTTAGTTGAGTATTTTTGGCACTTGCAGCACTCAACAAATGCAAGCAAAATTTGCTCTAAAACGACGAACTGACTGACGGGACAGAACGAAAATGGTAAACGAATTAACGAAATACACATAACACAAACTTGCTTGTGTTCAGTTCAGCTTCAGGCTACGCTGCTCTGCTCATGCTCAGTCAGATTTAGCAGGAAGTGGGGAAACAACGGTCTGGATACACCGTGCGTTTATTTTATCGTCGAACAACTCAGTGGTGGTTGCTAAAGCCATACCGCCGGTCGGGGAGAGGGAGAGAGTGGGGATGTGTGACGGACGACGACACACCAAGATGACAATGTATGAGGGAAGGTATTGGCCTATCAGGATATATTTTATTATGTAAATTATTTCGTGTGTACATTTTTATTATTTTTACCTTTTCTTCGGTTGTGTACGTGATTCATGAACAATTTGTGAACAAAATTGACAACTGACAGCAACGACATGATCATGAAAACTATTACGTTGATCATTGATCGTACATTGCCACTGGCCCACTGCCATGAGTTTGACTCGTTTGTTTTTGCTGCGAACATTGAGTACGCTACATGCAATGTTCGTTGGTACAATAAACGCTCTGTATATTTGGGATTATTCTAGATCTAGATGCTTACGCAATATTTTCGGTTGTCGGTTTTCGTAGACTTTAAATACTCGGGCATACGAACTACAATCGTAGAATCGCTTTTCGAAGCGAATACTTCGCCAAGAAGATGAACCCAATGAACCTTTTTCAAATGAGGTCCGAATAGGAGATCGGCAAGAACAACCGATAACAACATATATAAGCCAAGCAAATAACAAATTTAAAAATTCAAGCTTGAAGCAGGAAAAATTATAAGTAATAAAAGGTGAAAATAAAAACTTGACGATGTAGGCAACCCTCGAACCAGCACAGTTTTATAATTTAAATATTCAAAATCATTAGTTTCCTACCAGACTGAAGTTGGCTGCAGGTTGAAGTTACCTCGCATCCGGTCAGTATAAAAAACGTGGAAAATTTAAATAATTTTCATGCACTTTCAAGTTTCTTACGAACTTCAATTATAAAGTTTTGCTTTAATGCTAGGCGTGTTTTTTGCACTTTAACTCGAGCGAGTGAAGCGAGTGAACGGTGTTTTATTGCGTAATTTCACTCGCTGGAGTGTAACTTTTCTAACTCTCTCATGAGACGGTGAAATCAGTGAAAATGTATGGTTTGAGGTTAAGTCAGATTTAACTTGCTTTTTAGGTTGCATTTTTGTGTTCGAGACAAGAAATTTCGAAAAATAAAACATGGATCGAAGTATTTTCGCCTAAATAAAGAAAGAAACCATAAACTCACTGAACTGACATGTTTTGTACCGCCAACTCATAAGTTATATGTCAAAATAATTTAAAAATTCACGAAGTCGTTTTATTGCATTTTAGTCTCACTGGTCTAACTTTTGTCCGCAATAAAACGCACCTATTGTTGGTTGTTACATTTGTAACTTGTAACACATTAAAAAAGTAGAAACACGGCTGGCAGTTTAAAACTTTCATTAAATTAGCCACTCAACGTGATTTGATCAGCAAATGCATTTTGGAAACTTTGTTATTTAAATTTAAATAATTATTATACACTTTGGAAAAGCTCTTTAACTTTGCACAAAACACAAAACTTATCAAATTTAAAATTAAATTGATCCTAACTTACTCCTTGATCAATTAATTTAGAAATATTTTATATTTTCTGTGATTAAGGAAGTTGTTACAGAATGCAATAAGATTTTTAATGTTGCAATACTTTGTCCTTTATATTCATAACACTTCGGCACTACTACATTACATTATAATTATAATATGTTTGAGAGACTTTATTTTTTAGAAATAGAAAAGAAATTAACTAAGATGCTCCTTCTACTTCCTTCATTTCCATCGGTAATAATATTTCGAATCATTATTTTGTGTAGCGTTCACAATCAACCAGTTTTTGTGCTTCGGACTGGAAAAAACACATCTTTACGTTTCCGTCGCAAAATTATTGTAAAACAAACCTGAATAATTTTGTAGAGTAGCATAACAGTATCCACAGAAGACTTGCAATTGTCGTTCGTGGCCGGAATACTACCACCTGGTGTCCGTTTGCCCCATCCAGTCGAAAAGTTTAATTGAGCTGTGCATATTCCAATCGTCACCAAAATGACCAAGACGAATGTAGCGCGATACATGTTTCTTTCTGAAACCAAATATAAAATAACAATAACATACAGTTAAATAAATTTTTACTTGTTTATTAAAATTTTACTTAATATTTGTTGATGTAGTGTCAGTTGTTGTAAAACTTTTTAGTTGAGCTGTTGAGGGTTGAAGCTCTCGAATTGCAAAGCTCTGACTAATTGCAAGTATCAGCGAGTGTTATCCTTTTATATCATCCATTCGACTGGTGCCGGCGACGGCGGTGGGTAGGCTCAGGCGATTGCTCGTGGGCATCCACCGCACTTTCATCTTTTTCCAATCAAATTAATTGAAAAACGAGGAAGCCTCATCGAATATAAGACGTAAGTTTGCGAACTAGAGAGAAGATTTACTATGTAAGTAATGTTTGTTCAACGGAACTCGAGGGACGAATAGACGTGAACGAAATCCTACAAAAGATGATCAACATCGATAAGACAAACAATAATAACAATTATATACATCAGATACAGTTATGGTATAAGAAATCGTGATATATGTTTCATGAACAATTGAACACATGAACAAGTTTTATTTTGTTATCGAAACGACATATAATTTTCTTCTATTGAGATGTTCCATGTCAGCAGGTGATAGGTTTGACATTCATTTGACCTTCCCAATGAACAGCTGATCGGGATAAAGATGGCGTAAAAAATATATACCTCAAGCACATTACTCATTCGTCTGGAATGACGAAGGCGAAATGCAATGCAAGTTGAGCCGAATTAGCAATGGTGCATGTTTTTTCCGCCATCTTTATCCCGATCAGAATCCCGATTGAAATTAGCTGCGTGACGTAAGTAGGAATGACGTAACGTGGAACATCTGGATATCAGCTGGATATGCTTTCGTATAATGATTTGCTTTAACTATTCAAAGTTTTAATGAGAAAATGGAAAAGCTTTAAATCAAAAATTAAATTTAGTATCACCCTGTATTCATTAATTATATTTAATAATATTTATTGTAAGAAAAATATAAAATACTAATAAATAAACTTCGTAATAAAAATGTAACATTTTGTAGATGAAAAAGACGAATATCCACAAAAACATGTAATAAAATGATCAAATTTTATTGTTATTTATTTGATTGTTTGATTAGGGACTGTTTAAGGAGATGGCAAGTTGGATAAGGAGCATTCCTTGGGGGATTCCTTTTCAGAACGATGTTGAACTATGGGTACGTACTGGTAAATACACTATGAAATTCATAAAAAAAATACATCCTTCAATGTTTCGGAAAGCGATGAAGATTTTATTAGACATTTAAAGATAATCGATATTTGAGTTTAAAATGAAGCGGATGAATGATTTGATTTTGAAAAAATAGGATCATACACAACACATAAAAACTTCAATAAATGTTGTTAGCATTTCGTAGACGATATTGGATAACAAATACGCAATAATATTACAGGAACTGGAAGGATGGGTACAATCTGGATATAAATAAATTTGAATGCAATAAAAGTATATTATTCAATGAGCTCATATGAGCGCATACGCGAGGACGAAGGTTACGTAGCGAGACGAGCGGAGCGGAGTAATCGCTCAGTTCGAAACTTCGGAAGTTCAGGGTGACATGCGTTCAAATCTACAACAGGTACACACGTGTTATGGGACTCTTCTAGTTCGAGCATTTCAATATCTGGGTAGTGCCATGGAGATGACAGTGGCCGTTCTTCGTTGCTACTTATTATCATCCCGATTGGTCGTATCATCTAAATGAGTCGATTTATATTTAAATATCTATATTATAAAATGTCCCCCGTTTTATGTAGCATTGTAAGATTGGCAAATGTCAAATA
>JARJEB010019346.1:0-10101 GCA_030264535.1 Liometoxenus newtonarum | reverse complement strand
TTTTAGGAGTTAATTTTTTTTATTACAACAAAAATTAAAAAGTTGAAAACTACTAATTTAAGACTTATTTTAAATGATAGATGATTCCATTGGAATATAAATGACAATTATACTTAATACAGTGCTACTTTTAATCTCTCTATTTTTGTGTTGAGTCTATACATGTGATAATTGTGTGGTGAAATATTTGATTTCTTGTTTACAGTAAACCATAGCGGATCAAAATTAATCTAAAGTATTCAACATTCTTTGTAGGTGTTTAATTGTTTATGTTTATTATCGATAATCTTCAGGTTATTATTTAATTATTATTTCTCAGGTAAATTAAAAACAAAATGTATGACGTTACCTTAATTCCAAAAGCGATGAGCTTGAGTACGGTTTCACAAAGGAAGAGGAAAGTAAACAGAATATTCATTGCCGCCAAGGTGTCGGAGAGTACAGGTGGAGAATCGTGGTACTACAACAACTTACATATGTAGCTACTGCACTACAAAGCAATCTGCCTACCTCAATTCTTTCTTTTCTTAAATTTCCAAATTAAAGTACATATTCAATTTATTTCATAAAAGGTGAAAAGTCGGCAGTCGGTTGCAGATCCCATAAATTGAAATAATTTAACAATTTTAATACTTATCTCTGCATGAGAGGTAAGTACTTATTTATTTTTTATAGTATTTTATTAATTTTTCTCCATCCTCAATCCCAATGCTTTGCTTTGCGGTTATTTTTTGGTAGTGCACTAATTTTATTATTAATTGTGTATTAGTTGGTGTTTTGTTTGGAGGTTGTGCCAACAATTACACATTGCTTATTGTCATTTCATAATCATCATGCAAACATGTATCATGCATTTACATTGCAGAACTAGAAAAATCGAAAAATTCATGCACAACGCAGAAAGCTCATGTGAAATGTTTCATTTGGAAGTATAAGGATGTTAATTTTTTTTGAAAAGAGGTTTTAATGGATGTAATTTTGAATAACACTATCAAAATCAATTAAAGTATAAAAACAACTCAAATCATATTATAGTTGTCGCTTTCCTTTTTGGTCATTTTTATTGGTAACACGCTACAAAATCTTACCCGAACGCCGTAGGCTAGAATCTTGAGGATGCACTCCACCGTGAACATGCTCGTAAAGCCCCAGTTGAGATACTTAAGCGTATTCGAGAAGATTTCGGTTTGTCCATCATGCTGTTAACATACAGTATTGTTTCTTTTTTCGGACAAAATTTCCTTATTTGTTTTTATCAAAAAATGGTAAAAATAAAATATTATGAACCAATATGTGTATCGAGTAATATAGAAATTATTCAAATCGATCTGATGCGTGAATGTGTGGAAATAAAAAATGTTTTAGTTTTGAGGAATCTTGGTAGGAAAGATTGTGCACCGCAGCCACAGTAGCTATCGTTCTGCAGTTGCTCTTTGTTTCTCAAAAAAAAGAATATAATAAGTCATATCATATTCAATGTGCACTGTCTCTTTCCTTTAAGTTATATCAACAACATACACATTTAAATATACAGACATGCTGTTTTTACACATTGGTTAGTTTTGTATGTACCTAATAATTCATCTTTTCCGTAACCTAATTTTTGCAATTGATCCATGGCATGGATGATTAGTGATGAAAATAATTTGTCGGCGTATAGTGATTAGAAATTTATTAATTTTGCAAAAAGTTATGAATGTCAAATATTTTTCTTTGACCAACATTTGTAAATTATATCAGATCTGGTTTTTGCTTCTAAGATTTTGTCACTCTGATGCTTGGTAAACTGTTACAAGTCAAATAGATAAATCCGGACATATAAAAAAATATTTTTAGAGATAAGCGATGCAAAGTTTCCATTTTAGACATTAGGACATTTAAGTGGACACAACACTTTCGAAAATGTCAATAAATGTCCGGTGGTGGGGCAAACGTTGATTTGGGTCCAAAAATGGGCACAAATTCCCAAGCTCACCAATTAACTTTGAAAATAAAAAATTGTAGTGAGTTTGTGAGTTGTTTCAACATTCGAATTTGAAAAAGTTTAATTCTACAATTTTGCATTTTCATGAAAAAAGTCCATTTAAAATGTTATTTACTTGAAAAAATGTCTGATGATTAATGTCCAAAAATGTCCGGACACTTATTGGAATAAATGTCCGGAAATTAATCATTTCTATAATAATTGGGAAATGAAATACTTTCGAATTTTATGAGATCGGCAGACCTATTTGCTTTATAAAATGACATCGAATTATTCAGAAAAATCATCTTTTATTATTAATTGGTAATTTAGCAATAAGCCGCCGAAAATGTCGGAGCCAACATTATCTGACAATCGGTAAATATTATCAATCATTTATGCAAAGTTGATAATTTTGATAATAAAAGAAGAAAAGGACGAAGTTGCGGAGAAAGATAAAATTGCTCGAAAGCCACCGAAATAAACTACAAATTAAATAAAAACCAGACCTGATGACATAATTAAACTTTATAAGTTGATCCGTAATGTTTGCAAATGGGTCGTATTGAACATCAAACATGCCACTGTACTTTCCAGTGTTCCCTTGCATCTAAATACAAATTCGTACCAATTTTGGAAGTGTTAGGGGTCTCATTAAATCTCTAGCAAAAAGTAATGAAAAACTTAAAAGTCCTAATATCGCATATACACACTCATTGCATCATAATTAATAATCATATCAGTCACAGCATAATTTCTAAATTGTTATTATAGTATCAAACTAATCTTTTAATTTTCTTACATTGAGATTAGAAATAGAATAGGTGGTGACGCACGATTTGCTCAAAATACAAATATAAATTAATGAACAACACACATCAACGAACACTGATGGCAAGATGCTGTTCCGAGACTGATTCATCAAGTGCTTGGTTTTTTTTTGCAATATATTTATATTTGTTGGGCATTCCGTTAATTGTGGTGTAAGAATTGAACAAACATTGAACGAGTTTACGGGCTTCAAACTCATCGAACGAAAACGACAAAATGATAACAAATCAATTTTTCAAGCAGTTGTTAGAAAACATTTGGAAATAGAGCTGTCGCATATTGCGAGTTGACGGTAACCGACTATTTCAATCATATACACTCACAATATGCAACAATTGGTAATAAAATTGACAATGTACAATGTGTTTTACTTGGATTGTTTATTTATGAATGATACGTAGTTAGGAAATTTAGATATATAATCAAACGTAATATTTTTTCAATTACTAGGAATTGGTCGCTCGCGTGTGTTGCAAATGCAGGTCGTTGCATAGCCCACTCTTTATTTATGAAATGTTATCATTTTATCAATTTATGTTGTTACTGAAAAGCAGTTGTATTAAGGTGTAGTTAGTGTGCCCCCTTCACAAGATTAAAAAGTGTGTGCTATCAACCGTATTCGACAAATCGCTGATAATTTACTTTCGGTGAAGGTTGATCAGGCTGCCGACTTTTTTGGTCAAAAACTTTTGACTTTTGGTAACAACATCTTGATTCGTTACGTTGATAATAAAAGTAATAATTTATAAGTAACATACCTTCATCATTAGTAAGAGTGTGTTAAATACGATCAACATCATAATAAAGTATTCAAATGGTGTTGAAACAACGATCCGCCAGATCTTGTACTTGAAACTGTTTCGCTTGTTAGGCATGTAACGTTCCAATGGACGTGCTTGTATCGTAAAGTCAATACAGGATTTCTAAAAAATAAGTAAAAAATTTATTTCTTGTAATTTTGATATGGATTAACTTTGATAATTGATTGTATTTCTGTAATTCAGCAATGCAAGCTTTTCGTTTTAATTATTGAATGTGCAGCATTATCACATTACCACATGCGTTGCTTCCCCACTGTGAACTACTCAGAGTAGTTCGGACCTGCTCAAAGTAGTTTCGAACTACTCAGAGTAGTTAGAGTAACATATCGAACGCATAAAATGGGTCCCAACCAATGCACCCGGTGCAATCAAATAATTGCACCTAAAGCATCCAATACGTTTATTCGATGCATTCAATAATTGCACCCTGTGCTTTTGTTGCATAAACGTTTGCACCCGGTGCAAAAACTATTACTGGTGAGGCGTTAAATTGTATAAAAACTTGAATCCAACTTATTATACTTTTACCTGATTTTTATCAATCTCGCCACTTTGTAATTCGGCTTCACCCTGTTCTTGAAAAGTGATGATAATCAAGGCAACGAATATATTTACAAAGAAGAATGGAAACACTACGAAATATACGATGTAGAAAATGGACATTTCAATACGAAAATTTTGTATAGGGCCTTGATCCTCATATGTGGCAGCCATTGAATTTTGTAAAACCCTGAAAAAAACATAATTCATTAATACATTATTTCGGCGTTATCTTAAATGAAAAGATTTTCAAAAATGTCAAGTAGTTTAATCGCCAGAAATATGAAGTAAATCAAAATAAGAGGGTTTTTCTTACCCAAATTATGCTTACATTGGCGGTAATAGTTAGTCAATGAAGATAATTTTGAACAATCTCACTCAGAATTTGTGTTTAACCAACACAACAACAACTTGAGAGATCAGTATCAGTGACTGGAGACATGTACGGCCATTACATCAACATGTCTTGTGAGTGTGACACTGATTTCCCAAGCCAAAGTTGTGCCTTTTAGGCCCAAACCACCGATCTTCAATGGCGATGCTGGCGACCTCAAGTAGGATTTCGACGTTAGTTGGAGTATTCCACGCACGGCTTACTTATATTTACGTCTTTTGAACAATCTCCGGTGGTTTGGGCCTAAAAGGCACAACTTTAACTTTGGAAATCAATGTCACACTCACAAGGCATGCCGATGATTCCTGATAGGATAAAACGGCCGAACATGTCTGGAGTCACTGATGTTGATGTTGTTGTGTTGGTTAACCACAAACTCTGAGTGAGATTGTTTAAAATTATCTTCATTAACTATTACCGCCAATATTAGCATAAATTGGGCAAAAAATCCTCTTATTTTGATTTATTATGAAAATATTTTGTTTAAAAACGAAATTAATTTTTATTATACCTTAAGTTAGCAGAGAACGTAAGGTATAAGTTAAATAAAATTTACAATAATAATCAAATTTGCAATTTTTTAACAAAACAATCTTCTTCGCCAAGGGATTCCAAAATCCGATTGCAATAATTCGCAACACCTGTCGAATTTAGAATGGCTTGCTGGAAAAGCTTTGTAAAAGAAGAAATTTGTTGGGTACTTTTTTTCTAATTTATGATTATACTTACTGGGGCCATCCTTCACCAGTTTGCACAGCAAATAGTGTTAACATAGCCATAGCCACATCATCATAATGGAAACTCTGAAGTTTCCATTCTCTACTCTCTATCCGCGGTACATCAGCATCTTCTTCATATACAAAGTACGTCCCCCTAAAACAATTTCAACAATTTTAGTTTAATAAATAACAATAATCTAGTTAATAATCTAAAGGATTAAAGTTGCCAACAGATATGCCAAATAAAATCATAAATTAAAAAGATACTAACTGACAAGTAGCTTCCGTAAATTTACTAGCATCAGTGCAGTGAAAAAATTTTCCGTTAAACAACTGAACGGCGATCACAGCGAATATAAACTGGAATAATATGTACACTATCAGAATGTTTATCACATTTTTTAATGAGTTCACTAAACAGTCAAACACTGCTTTTAATTTGGGCACTCTTTTAATTGTTTTTAAAGGTCTAAGCACTCGGAGCACTCTCAGAGATTTAATTGTTGATAGATTACTACTAGCAGTGTTACCCCTGTCAACAAAGAAAATCAAACAGAATTAGTTAAAAATATTCGACTCCACTCTCCTGTAATTGAAGTACTTACGACATATCAAATCCCATGGAAACGAGTGCACATATAACGACCACTGCATCCATGAGGTTCCAGAACTCACGCAAATATGAACCCGGATGCAGTATGATTCCCAAGTCAACAATTTTAAGAAACATTTCGACTGCGAACACACCGGTAAACGCTACATCAAACATATCTAGAAATTTATTTGTCCACGACTTTTCATCCACGGGATTTTCACATGCTAACGCTATCGAACTTAGACAGATCACTATCATAATAAAAAAATCGAAGTATTTTAAATTAACTACCCAATGTGCCCCTTTCCTTATACTGAAACAATTAATATCTAATTAGTAAACAAATAAATTACAAATTTGAAAGAAGCAAGACAGAATTATCCCAGAAGAATATGCTGCAAAATTGCGTTTTATCATCTTTCTTAATAACGTGCAAATTGAATAAATTTGAACTGGGTTATCATTTTGAGTTGGTTCTGGGTATAGTCAATTCTTCCTTCTAACTCGTTATATACGTACGGATTTGTGGGTGAGAGTATGAACATGCTAGAATATGGCAGCATAGGTTTGGGCCCAACAATTTCCTCTTCTTCGTCCGGTTTATCATCTTTCTTTTTCCGACCACGTGTGGGACTTGAAGGAGTCACTTCTAACCTAGGTGCACCTGAAGATCAAATAATTATATACAATGTCACAGTAACATATTTTTAATAAAAGGTACCTTCCATTTGTAATGCTTCCATTTCCTTTTCAAGTTCTAACGCTTGCTTCTCCTTATTTTCTTCAGCCTGTTCCTCTTCGGCAGCTGTTAGTTCCTGGGCATTGGCTAAATTATCGACAGCGATAGCCAAGAACACATTGAGCAAAGTATAGTTACCAAACAACATGAGAATAATAAAATATAAAGAGTAAACCATTCCCGTTTTGTGACCACCCAATGCTTCAATGCCGTAATACATTACTTCATTCCAATCTTCTCCAGTTAGAATCTACATAAAAAAAACAATGTTACTTTAACAAAAATATGTTTGGAAATGAGATAGATAGTTACTTGAAAGACTGTAAGAAGAGCGATCGGGAACGTGTTGAAATTCGTCGGTGGAGTCCCACCTTCAAAATTGAACTGCCCTCCAAATAGCTGCATGCCGAGCAACGCAAATATAAGAATGAACAAGAAGAGCAAGAACAGCAGCGAAATGATGGATCTCATGGAGTTCAGTAACGAGATGACGAGATTCCTCAATGATGACCAATATTTGGTCACCTTGAAGATGCGCAACAGTCTTAAAGCTCTTAATACGGACAAGCCGAATGATCCGCCCTTCACTTCGGACCATACCACTTCGAAAATCGAACCAGAAATGACCACGCAATCGAAACGATTGAAGGCAGATTCGAAGTAAATGCGTGGTCCCAACGCATACATTTTGACAAACATTTCCAGCATGAACAGGCCAAGAAATGCATATTCCGCATAATCTGGTATAAAATAAAGAAAATTTATAATAACAAATACTTTTGAGTTTACACAAATAAATAAATGACTTGATTGGAAAGATTGTGCGGAAAAGTGACGAATTTCAAGAAAGGGAAAACGGATGGATTTTCACATCAGTGGTGCATTTTGACATAAACACATTTTCTAACAAATAATCGGGCATATCTCAGTTTATGAAATAATGCAAAATGCCCCTTTTTAAATACTTACAAAGGAAATCAGTTAACCATTGCGGTTGTCCATGAAATTCGACAGCAACGCAGACTGTGTTAAAGAAGACAAGAACTATGACGGACCAATAGAAGCATTGCGTCTTGACGGCGTGCCGAATCGCGAAACGGAATCGTTTCTCTGCGCGCCAAAAGGAAGCGCAACCACCAGGTCCTTGCGCTCGGGTCTTCATGTAACCTGCGCGTCCGAAACCTGTCAACAAGGCTATCTTCAACATGCGGCAAACTTTTCGTTTACATATGACACACGAAAGCACGATCTATATATCGCATTATTCGTCATGGCAATGTAGTGTCCAGCATTCCAAAAATAAACACAAATAGAAAGAGACATTTACATCGCAAATTTATATCAACAATTTGCATTTCTTCTACGATGTAAGCGCAACAAGCAAGTGCCCCTTGTTTTGTAATTACAGTTATTGAAAATGAAAATTGTTGATAGATAAGATTGCGAACTGTTGCAATGTTCGCAATGAGTTTGTTTAACTTTTCATTTGTGTTTTATATCGTGCCAAAATCACAGATGTTTATTTTAAAAAATGACCAATTATATTTGTGTAGTTTGTGTGTTTTTGGTTCAGTTCAAATCTATTTAAGTTAAATGCACTCTACTTGTACTAAAATGACCAATATCCAAATATTAGGTATAGACTATAGTTTAACTTATCCTACTACTTGCAAAAACGAACTCTAGAGTTTCTAAATTTATATACAGGATGTCCCAGATATATTGTTCCACTATTGCTAACTTTTGGTTTGAAGGGATACGAAGACGGTCAAATTATCATCAGATTTTGAAAATGTTGCATCGTTAACAAACTAGAGCGCGAAATCTGAAAAATGTACAAAACTTTAACCAGCATATCTCGAAAACTATGACTGGCACATTTTTAAATATTTACCACAATTCATTAACCAATGATATGCATATCCTGAAGAAATATTTCTGGTTCAGCCTGATTTAACACCACATCCTTATTTTAAATGGCACCCCAATATATTTATTACACATTTGGTCGCAGTAAAAAAATAGCTTATCAATAATACCAAACACGAATACTTTTCAATTATTTGTAACAATGCTATTTCAAATTAGTTGGTGCGTTAAATTCAACTTTCAGATCATATAAACTATGATTTCGAAGAAACGATCTACCGTAAAAGAAATCGGCACGTTAAAGTCGCGCCACACAACTTTCCAACCATAACCACTACGATTTCGTAGAAATTGTTGATCGTAGAAGTAATTCTGATCGGAAAGTGGAAATCGTACAGACATTTAGTGATATCAAATGGTAATCTATGTCATTTCCACTATGCGATCAGAATTATTTCTTCGATCGACGATTTCTACGAAATAGTAGTGGTTATCGTTGGGAAGTTGTATGATGCTAAGTTAATTGATTTCTTTTACGATCGGCGATTTCTTCGAAATGATAGTTTTTATCATCAGTTGTGCGGTGCGAATTTAACGCACCGATTTATTTTATGTCTAATAAAGTAAAAGTTTTGTGGTGCGAACCAGACCGATTTATTTAACGATTTTTACTTACTACGACTTACCGAAAGTATAGTTCTTACACTTATAACTTTCCGACTTAGCGAAGGTATAGTAAGGAAAGACAGGTGAACGGTCAAAATATCGAAGTCCGGTTTTCGACGGATCTCTTCGAATTTCGCTTCCCTGAATCCGAAAAAAGTGGTTTTTGGAGTGATGGCTGTGTGCGTGTGTTTGTGTGTGGGTTTGTGCGAACAAAATTGCGGGCAAACCAGAGTAAAAATAAACAACATCGGCCGGTAATGCAGAGAGTTATTGGCTGTCAAAATATTTATTTGCTTATAACTAGCTAAATATTGACTTTTTTATATATTGACCGAGAGTATTTTGAATTTCCAACGTGATTTGTCAATAATATTCTTTCTAGGGCTAATGGATTGGTAGAAATGTACAACCATTTCAACAATCCAATAACAATCACCAGCACAAGAATAGAATATAAGAATGTTGCTATTGCGGCTCTCCAACACGCTGTCACTCGGAATTGATAATATAAACTTCATAGGAAGGCACTGAACTATATAAATATGTAAGGTAACTGGAATGGACCCGCAATGGAGTGAAAGTGAGGCAAATTCGTTTTTTGGCAACCCGTTATCGTCCAGTCATTCAACGAGTAAGAGAGGGAGAGCTTTACTAGCAATATTTTCCTCTTGCGTGGGAAACTAGGACTTTACCACCAATCATCATACTCTCTCACTCTGTTGCCCCTGGCACAAATTTAGTGCACCTCGCACACGGGCAGGGCCATTCCAGTTCGTGTATAGTTCAATGTAGGAAGGTTATCGTTATAAATATTGAAACTGAGTTAAAACGTCATCGAATTTAAACTCAGTTTCAATATTTATAACGATAACCTTCCGATGAAGTTTAAATTGTCAATTCGAGTGTCAGCATGATTTAGAGGCGCCCAAACAGCATTGTTCAATTTTTTAAATTAATTTATTTT
>JARJEB010019339.1:0-13899 GCA_030264535.1 Liometoxenus newtonarum | reverse complement strand
GCGGGCCACATATAAAATTATATATCCCCATATTAGATTTTGATACACTATAGACATTTTTTTGGAGTGAGAAATTGAATATAGGTAATTTAATTATTATTATTTATTAACTCATAACTGTAAACGCGTGAATAAAACAGGCAATATCTGTCATATATTCCTAAGAATATTATTTTAAAATCAAACTTAAATTTTTCTCATAATTTCGACAGTTAATTTTCGAATATATGGATGCACAAATAATGTATTTTTTTAATATATTGGTTTTCACTACTTTGGCACTAAATATATTTGGTAAAAGTGTGATGAATCTCGCGGGCCGGAAAAATGTTGAAGGCGGGCCTCGGGTTGGCCACCCCTGATTTAGATAACATTGAAGTGCGTTATAGATAAGTGTTTTTGTTTGTATCATAGATGTCAAAATTCTACAAATTTACTTACAGGAACAATGACTGAAAATAAAAGGAAATTTGCTATTTTCATTTAAAGCAAATAAAAATTATTCACTTTCATTAACATTTGTTCACTGATTTCAGAATGTACACCAACAACAACAAAAAGTTGTATTCAACTTTAACAGTCTAATAGTTTTATCGGCATTGTCGAAGGACGAAACTATCGAAGTAAATTTGGATCTAGATAATATTTTAAATGTTGAGGTAATTCTTCAAAATAGAATAGTTTCAAGAAGTATATGCATCGTTTCTTCATGTATTTCTTCCAAATTGTCAACTAAAACATGAAAATTTTATTAGGTGCATTATTAAACTAAGTATAACAATATTCAGTCATTTAAGTTGAAATAACTAACTTTTAAATAAGTTAAAAATTTCTGTAAATTTACAATTGGATTTCCTTTTGCAGAAACTTGAGACATATTAAAATATTTTAACTTATGTTATTACTGACACAACTTGCTGTTACGTATATCTTCAAACTTCACATGCTGTCTCTATAAATGTAATAAGAGATGTTAAAAAGGCGATCTACGAACTACAAATACATATCAGAGGTAGAGAGTTTTAACGAGTTTGACATTATAAATTTGCTTGGTGCCTGTGATCCCACGACGAAGTCAATTGAATGATTAGTCAATAAATTAAATTAATAAATGTTTATTTCCTTCTAAACTAAATTTCAGTTACTTTCGTAGTATAGTAACATATTAATGTAAATTATTGAATCTTCCTTTAGTTTTACACGAAACAATAACAAGGAACAGATTTTGTGTGAAGTCGGGAAATGATAAAAACTTATTGGCTTGTTATTATGGTTATTATAAAGTTCTATTGTTTTAAATATTTTTTTTATCTTTTCCTGTTGCTTCGTATTTGCGAAGTAAGAACTATTAGCATCGAGAAGCAAACAGCAAAAAAACGACTTAAGATATTTATTTTTTATACGAAATTTTTTGCTTTATTCTATTAGTATTATTTCACTTCGTCTTATATGATTTTATGATGTCACCTTAAGAGGTGACGTCATAACACGAATTATATGAGATAAGATTTTATTTCTATTGTTTGTGGAAATTCGCGATTTTAGCGTTTTGGAATCATTGGCAACATGTCACTGCGGCCAGTCAGTGAAATGCAGTTTTGATTGAATAATTTGACATAATAATGCTCTACCCGAATATCTAATCTGGATTTTTGAACGGGGAGCCACAGAAATCCTGATCATTGAAATCCAAAGTGGGATTTGGGCATATTTAGGTAATAATGTGATAATATAAGTTCCCATTTTTATTTCTTGTAAAGATTATTATGAATTCGATTTAGTATTATTTATTATTGAAGTTTGCGCTAGTGCCGACCAAAGGAATAAGAAAGCAAAATTTTCAAAAGGGCCCTCCTGATGGTACAGTATTTAATCAAAAAAAATTTATTATCAATACACATCTGAAATTTTTTTTTCGTATTGGACCCTAAGAACTACTTTCCCTTGCCGTTGCTCTTGCACTCATACCGGAAGTAAAAATAAGTAACTCAACATAAACTACATTAAAACAAAAAAAATCGGTGCGTTAAATTCGCGGAATGGCACCTTTAGGCGCGGCCGTTTGGGCGCGTCCGTTTGGGCGCAGGGACAGTTTGCCGCTGGATTCTTCGGCGCAGGGACCATTGAGCTCGTTCCCAATTGGGAGTCCCTGCGCACAAGAGTCCCTCGCCAAACTTTTTCCGCGCCCAAACGGACGCGCCTAAACGGCCGCACCAGAACGACTACGCCGAATGGTCCTAGATCGCTAATTTGTTCGTAAAGTGGAAATGAGATTGTTGTGAAATTACTTACTACATTTCTATACCTTCGGTATATATGCTCGGAGAGTAACATAGGGAAATTTAGAAGAATAAGTGAATCATTAAAAAGTAATAAATCATTAAAATCCTTACTCCTCGGAAATGAGACCAAGACCATTAATAAGAATGAACAAGAAACAATAAACGACTTCCTGATGACCAAACTCATTACTAAATTTCATGACAAATCAAGAAATGGGAAAGAATTAAGAACGTCTACTACAAAGCACTCAAAACGGCCAGTAACAACCATTCGCGGCATTATTCAAAGACTGTTCTATTAATGATGTTGTTATGTTATTGTCAACGATTATTCTGTTTTTTTTTCCTGTTTATTCCGTTTACACTTGAAACTAGACCAGAATGCAAGAATGCTTTTGATGTCTTCCTAAATATAAGGACACACAATTTGCTCGTCCTTAATTCCAACACTCCTAATAACTTTTCTTCATCAACTTAATGCATTTATACTATTATTCATATATTACTTATTACTGTGATTTTTGTTGTATTGATGTAACGATTTATTGAATGTGTACAAAACCAAAACTTCCATTTTGAGTAACTTTGAGAGTGGATGTGTGTTGCTCACCTACATCAATATCAATGCCAGCCATTATAATGCATTAGATTCAATTTTATTCTATTGTATACTCAATATTGTATAAAGTGTTCGAAGAGTGAAGTCATTTCAGTATCTGAACAAACATTTCAAGTCTTTTATCAAAAGTTACTCTTGACATAAAAATATCTTCAAAAAACCATTTTTTGTAGCATGGAGCTTGCTTTCATCAGGAGATGACCTAATTATGGATTTTTATTCTATATCTACAAGTATTTACTGTCTTTACTGATAGAATTGTTCATATTGTATGTTCAACTACAACAAATCGTCCGATAGTCTGGCATTTCTTCATTAAATTACTAGCAAGCTCGAAGATATGCGAGTCCCGTTAACTCCTTATACCATCATCAACAAACTATGTAATACGTTCGTCCATTCTATACTCTTCCTTCGGTCTCTTATAGTTCGTTTAGTATCGTCATGCAAGTAATATTTGTAGGTATTCTTCGTTTGAGTTGAGTTGTCTGATTACCTCTCGGTATTTAAACTTTTAGTCGAACGAGTGCACCTCTCGTCAGCTTGGAATTAAGTCTTTGCGCATTTTACCTTACAACCTTACAGTTTCAGTTCCCACTTGAACGTCGTGTCAAGTCACCCATATCTTTTGCTAGGTAACTGAATTGAAGTTGTTTAGTTTACTTTGTTTCAATTGTTCAGAATAGTTTAAACCGTTCGACGAGGATTACGCAAAGTGCACCGAAAGCTTTTTAGAGACGCACTGAGGAAATTCGGAAGATTGATGGGAACCAGAAAGTAATCAAGTGTTAAGTGCGCATACTTAAACAGCAAAGGAAATTTAGTGCAACTGTTAACAGATCGAATAAAAAGCACTCTAAAAGGGCAATCAAGTCAAATAACAAATTGACAATAAATCACAATGAAGTGGATTAATTTTTGTTGGGTGAGTAATTTATTCAAATCACCTTTGCAATTCAATAAATATTTTAAGAGTTTGTAGGGATTACAAAAAAAAAACTAATATTTTAGCAAGTTTGTATTATTCTGGAAATTAAAAAGTGAAATTTCTTCAATATTGAAACATTTTTTATGATTTTGGATATTTGAAATTCCAAGCATAATCCGAATTGTATAATCTCAATAATTAAGCAAATTAATTTTTATGTTAATATTAATTAGTAATGTTACTGTAAAAGCCCGAATATTGGTAAATCCTAGGTTTTACCAGTCAGATTTGGTAAATCCTACAATTTGCCGGTGAATCCTAGGTTTTACCATTATCAATAGCTGCATCAAGTACATTAACAGTAGAAATTGAGTGTTATTGCTTGTGTAGGTGCCCAAAAGTAGGAATAATCCTCACCGATAGGACAACGACTGGTAAGAATTATCTAGGATAAACTCTGACTAGTAAAAGCTAAGATTTAGAGGTAAAAGCTGGGATTTACCAATATTCGGACTTTTACAGTATATTGTTTCCCATATTTAGCACCAAGTATCATCAGTAATAACTTATAACAAACAGTAATTTACCGTAAATTTATTTATAATGAAACGGTACAATATTAAAACTGTACGTATACAATCAAGCACCATAGAATTCAACATACGGCTGCAATTCAAAGAATGACAATACAAAGAAATTTCCACACAATAATAACAGTTCTGTCGTGGTAACTCATGATTGCAAACTTTGGCGTTGACAAAAGTTTAATATTGCTATAAAATAATAAAATATACAATTTTAGTCTAACTAATCGATATTCCAACATGTCATTTTCTGATCATTTCTCATGTTCGCCGTACCGTTTTCATGAATATCAGTATAAAACTTCCATTAGTCAATGAATCAAAGATATTTTAGTTTTCTTTACAAATGAAAGATATATTTCAAAAATCGTCTATGATAACATTTTAATCTTCATATAAAAAATACGTAATCTTTTCTTTTCCATCAAACTTAGCTATTTAAGTAACGGATAATTTTTTTCTTACATCATTTTTCATAAACTAAAGTTGCGTTTCCCAATATTCGAAAATCAAGATTCAAGTCAAATTTAATTATTTCAAATATTTGGTGATATACAAAGATTTTATTAATTTTCTCCAAAGATAAAATAATTAATTCAATTAACTTGGTAATAAAGCTAAAATTGAGAAATTCATACACAAAATTACATTGAAAGTTTTATTCTCCAAGAATTTGATATGTTTTTTACTCTTAGGCACTCATTTAATAGATACTTACGTAAAACGTCAGACGTCTAATTGTAATTAACATTTATTAAAAAAAATTTGTATAAATAATATTTCGATCATTTTTAAGTTAAAACCAGTTTTTGTTCTAGTGCAGTGTACTTACTATTAACGCTATTACCAAGAGCGTAGGCAGGGTGTGGTTAGTGTCTTCAAATTCACCCAGTCTCCGCGTAATAAGAATTTCCCGGCTTGGAATTGAAAAAAAAAAATTTGAAATAAAACAATGAAAAACCAAACATCTTCTCCACCCCTCGTTCAAAAATTGTATAGCCCTAGAACAAAATTCCTGCGTACGGCCCTGAATCTTACTATTACCAAACATGTGAAATTATTATATATTATGAGTATTATGACCAATTGAGACGAAACAAAACGTTTTTGAGTTCAAACTACCTAAAATAGTACTAAAATAGAAATTAATTATGTAACACTCATTTAATCCATAAACGGATAAAATACATGCTGGTAAAGTGGGTTTTTGCAATTTCCAAATCTGCTTCATGTGCGTGCTGGCACTGTTTTGTTGAAGCAACATCAAAGACCCAGTTTCAAGATCGAAGGTCAGTTAGCGTCCTTCACACTCTCGAGGTGAATGAACATCAGAACATCGCATGCATTTAATACCTTTTTACTACTTCAAGTCTACGCACGTATCATCTTGAGTTCAAACCACAATTTTTAAGTTTATGTTACAAATATTCTAAGTAAAATGTGGTTTGAGTTAATCCATTCGGACGATCGGGTATGGATTGTTATAAATATAAAACTAGGAAAATGTAGATAGATATATAAATTCGATTTTATGGACGTTTTCTCGTATTTGATATAATCGAGAAACGAAAATGGAAACGAAACTAGAATGTTTATCGTTCAAGTTTCTTGTACATATGATGCAAAACGAAATATTGAAAAACGTTCAAAGAATCCGACATCCCGTTAATACACACGTAACTGTATATAGGCTCTGAACAACATTGCTCCACCACATGCTAAGTATATATTAATTCATATACAATGTGTCCCTTGACATTAAAAAAACAAAACTTCCGAAAAATACTTTTTCTACGACCACGGAAAATAGACAAATACGCACAAACAGCAGGCGCTGCAAACAAGTCTTCATGACTTATTCATGACTTACGTTCAAGGAGTTACATAATGAAACTAGTAAAGTCAATCGCACATGCCAAAGTTAGCAACATTAGACTTTCTTAACCTCACTTACTTGCAATCGATCAAAGTATCATTGCGTGATGAAATGAAACTGGAAAAGTATATCGCACAAGTTGAACTTGGTCAGTAATTTGACAACCGCCTGGATGCTTGCAACCAGACGAACTCACTTTTGTTCTATGGGTTGTCCTCATTTTATTATTTCAGCTGATTTATTTTCTTTGAGCGGCGAGTTTATTAGTTAGTAATCCACGAGTACAATAAGCAATTTTCCACTCTTATTACGTAATATACTATTACATAATTTCATCGAATTTGACTTGTTGTGATTAATTATTTTTCTTTCTAATGTTTTTCAGGCTCTCCTTTTTCTATTACCTTGCATAGTTTACTCTGAAGAAGAAGAAGAAGGTAAAGAATTTAAAGAACCTCTGCCTCAATTACTTCCAGTTCCTGCATCATCGTCATCGTCGACCTCCGAAGAACCTCCAGAAGGATATTATGCCTTTGTGGAATCCCCAAATGCTGAACCACCAAGAGTACGCCCGCCGCCATACTCGTTCGCATCGGTTGATTGCAAGGAAGACGATGATCGTGGCCCGCACGTATCGCCATATAATTTATGTGGGGATTTGAATAAAGGAACAATTCCGCGCAATCCTATGGGACAGAACGTACTCGGTTCACCATATCCTTTGTAAGTACCCAAGTTGATACTAAAATACTTGTAACCGAATCGCAGATTGAGTAAAAGTCCGTTCCTAGAAAACTCCTAAAACTCAACAAATATTCCGCGATTGTCATCAGTGGTTGGGTTTTGAAAACATTTGCGCGGAAAGTTCTCTGGAAGGGTTCCTTTTATTTTATTTTCACTTGTGGGCTTTGCAATCTGTTCCCTCTGGTTTTTATTTCTTGTGTGGAAAGCCGCACGTACGCATTATATATAAACTTTAAATTTATTTCTCTTCCCCTTTACTCATTTTCCTTTTTTTATAGCGAGTTGATTCGTAATATGACTCTCAAGTATCTCAGCCGAACGCTACCGATACTCAAAGCAGACGAAACTTTACCAAAAGTTGCTCAACTGCAAGACGACCTCGTTTCACAAAACACGTACGTATATATCCATCATCATCAGCATTTTGGTTCTGTGTTCTTTACTCCCTCACAGCTCATTGATATTCCAAC
The DNA here is from genome assembly GCA_030264535.1 of Liometoxenus newtonarum. Taxonomy (NCBI): domain Eukaryota; kingdom Metazoa; phylum Arthropoda; class Insecta; order Coleoptera; family Staphylinidae; genus Liometoxenus; species Liometoxenus newtonarum. The sequence continues at coordinate 6,396 of JARJEB010019339.1, read as the reverse complement.
CTGTCACGCTGTCATTCTTCACCTCAACGTTTTCATTGATTTCATTTTAAAACTGCCATTTGGATCATGAACCATGAGATATTATGTTCTGTTTACAAGTATCGTCTTTCACAAATAGAATCACGCCATATCAACATTCCGATCGAGTCAAACGTCAAGCGTCACCCACACCAACAGCAAAATTCAATTTAGATGATTCCGAAGACGATTTACAACGTAAAGGTAAAAAATTCTGTGATCAAGGTGGAGTTTTCTGTATGCTATATAAAGCTATAAATGGTGAAAATCCTTTGCCCTCTTCGCCAACGTCGGTTCATTTACCAATAGAACGTCGTGACGATGTCCAACCGCAAAATCCTTTACCTCGTTATGAAGGACCTCCGACTCCATGTCCGGCCAAAGTTGAATACGCAACTCCAGTATTTGCTAAGAACTACCAAGGCATTTGGCGTTATGTTGTGCAAATTCCGTACGAAGGATACTTCACGCAAACTGTCGAAGTTACCAGGTAGTAAATGCCTTTTCTATATGTACATGAATATCCGTCATAAATCAAATCATTATCTCACCGTATAGATGCTTACAATCGCGTTGTCACTATTTGGATGGAGGTTGTTTATCATCTCCGAGATGGTCTAGTATGTTAGTCGCTGAAATTTATTATCCTGACACGATACTAACCAATCCGGATATTAACAACCCACCAAGAAGTCCAGTGGCTGCTTCACAACCACCATCAGTACAGGATTTCCAGGTAAAACAAAATTTAATTAACAAACTATACTCTGTTCAAGAACTAGGAGTACCAAATCCCAAAGCCCCATTTAAACGATAAAAGTAACCAAATAAATCACCAGATACTTAAGTTTTTTGCAGCTGAGAGTGCAACTATCCCCGAGCTTGTACGTGTTTCAAAATGTATTATAAAATTTCTCATAAAGATTTTTTAGAATATTCAACAAAAGTACCTGCAGATGGGAATTTAACATATGGTAAGTGAAAGGTGGGAATATGTGGATTGTTATGTGGATTATGTGGATTATATCTAGATTATATGTGGATTATATGATCTACATATAATCCACATATAATCCACATAATAATCCAAATATTCCTACCTTTCACCTACCATGTTAAACTCCCATCTGCAGGTGGTGCTCGTATGGTGCTCTTCTACTGACAGAAAGTGAGGTACGTCACTAATGGTAATACAAATTTGGTTTGGTTTAAATTTTGACGTTTGAATTGTGATATCAAATATTGATTAAATTATGGCATAGTGTAAAACGTGATTTCAGCCAATCAGGGTGTAGTTTTTCGCGCTTAAAATTTAAAACAGTCCTTCTCATTTTTAAACAGTCGATACAATTTACGGAACTACTTCGTGCTAATCTACCTTAATTTTAACTAATTTTGTGACATATTCCTAGAATTATCAACAGTATTTGCATAAACGTGCCGGTTTACAAGCAGCCCCAGTTGATTTAACTACAACGACGTCAAAACCTACGCATTGTGATGGCGTCGACAATCTCGGCTGCTTCCAAGTGCGTCTCTACTACGATTGGTTCCTGATTCCTGGTTCGTGCAAATGCTGGCGGCCGGATTACTTTAACAAGTATGTTCGTAGGAAAAGCCAGAGTCAAGATCTTTAAAAGGAATTAACGAAGAAAGGATAACGGATGTAAGTGTTAATTACAGATGACAACTTCCACAACATTGTATCATATGATTTATATTAGCATTATGTAATTAGTACTTTAATTTAATATGATATTATGGAGATAGTTTTATATACTTACGTTTTTGCACACCTAATATGTTACGAGCATTTTATGCAACAGAATTTCTGAGAACGCAGTTGCATAGGGGATTGATTCTCTAACATAACTATCATATAAAACTGTTGCGTTATATCCATAACGTAACACTTCGGTGTTCTGTGATTTTACTGACAATTGTTGTTTTGGTTGCATACTTTTTGAGATTGTTCGACGAGTAACCTTGCATATGACTTGAGTAGAAGCGATTAGCTCATACGAGCACCACCTGTAGATGGGAATTTAACATTGTAGGAGAAAGGTGGGAATATGTGGATTATATGTGGATTATGTGGATAATCCACACAATCCACATAATAATCCACATATTCCCACCTTCCACTTACCATGTTAAAGTAGCATCTGCAGGTGGTGCTTGTATGGGCTAATCTCTTCTACTGACTTGCGTTTGTCGTTGGACTGTTTCACGCTTGACTCGACGTTCGACTTATTCACAAGCAACAATAGTGATTTCGTGAGTTATTTCGTCGTTTATTGGTGGGTGTGCAAAAAATAGTGTTCGCAACTCTTTGCGTTAAGAAGGGTCTTATTCGCTCGTTTTATTACTCGCACTCGCTTCTTAACGCAACTTGTTACGAAAATAACTATTTTATACTTCAATTTTATTATTTGGTTTTTTTTGTTTGTTTGTGTTTTGGTACTTGAAGCAACGTTCATAGCTAACTTCAAAATCAAATCATTTGATGTGATTCATTAAAAGTTAATTTGTTTCTTATTTGCAAATATATGAGGACTTGTTAATTAATGTTGCTTTGATTCGTTGTATTTTGGAGGCAAAGTCTCTCAAGTATAAAAGAAAACAAAAAGTAGTCTACTTATATTTTTTTGTTTATCCTAAATATTTAGCAGAAAAATCCCAAGTAACTTGAGAATGTGAAACCAAACGAAAACTTTTAATATAAAGAGAATTTTCTGTAAGAAGCACATACAAAAAGGATAATATTGTATATATAGGTAAGTACTAAGCTGGATTTAAAAAATTTTTTGGTCCAGGTTTCTATTTCAAATTTTCAAAGGAATCAACAGAACGCTTTCCTGAAAATTTCTTTCTTTCTGTATTAAATTTATTTTTTTCTATTTAATGGTACAAAGCTTCAAAGTTGTTATAAATAATAGTATATCATTATATGAGCGATTATGACAGCCATTGCTCACGAATATGATGGTTGAGCCCACGAGCCGCAAGGCGAATCGCGAATATAATACTATGCTTTTTTTACACCTAGCACTATTTTTAACACAAAATATAAATTGTGATGAAGCAACGAACGAGCACTAACTGACAAGTGAAACAATATGGCGGGCGATTCACATCGAGTTATGGTCGGAATTTCTCGGGTTCCCTCGAGATCTTAGATCATATAGATAAGTTGGATCGGTCACTTCAAATTCGTTAAATCCATAACTCACGGTAGTGAATTATAGGTACCATTAACCACTCAAAAATCCTAATAATGACCATATAACTAAATAGGTGTAGGAAAAATATTTAATCCAAGATAAGTTTCAGCAGTGTAAAGTCCGTTTTGTTGCACTTAATGTGGCAACATAACGCTGCTTTTTACAATTTCCTGTTGAAAAATAATTTATTACCACTGCTCTCATTAGGTAAGTATATAAATAAATGAAAATAAAATATCTTACCTGTAAATCATCAATAGTTTCATCCCAATTCTCAGCAGCAATTTTAGGTACAACAGCCAAAATCAGTTGCGTCATTTTTAAAGCGTTCTGCTTAAAAGTTTCCAACACGGTGGAAACATTTACTTTCTCACCCGAATCACGCCAGCAATCGTAATCAGTAGCCAATGCCACTGCAGCATAACAGAGACCAGCTTCTTTTGCCAATACGACCTACAAACAAAATTGAAAATTTCACGATTTCATCAACTTAAAAGCATCAATACCTCGGGAACAGTAGTCATGTTGATAACACTTCCACCCCACATTCGATACATGTTACTTTCAGCCTTACTGGAAAACCTTGGTCCTTCAATAACAACACTTGTACCTCCATCGTGCATTTTCAACCCTAATTCTTGCGAAGTATTAAGCAAAACAGCTCTCGTCCGTTGGCAAAAAGCAGGTTCCATCGGCAAGTGACAAACACCGATTGGCGAGTCTTTATCTCCATCAAAGAATGTTTGCTTGCGTCCTCTAGTTCTGTCAATAAAATTGTCAATTAGGACGAGGTCACCCGGCTTGATGTCTTCCCGAAGGGAACCGGTAGCCGTCGACGCGACAATATGTGTACATCCTGCTTCCTTGAGAGCCCAAATATTTGCTCTGTAGTTTACGTTTGAGGGCATTACCGAGTGATTTCTTCCATGGCGTGCCAACAGTACGCACGGGACTCCGGCAATATCCCCTTCAATTAAATTATCCGAAGGCCAACCAAAAATCGTTTCTACATTGCGTTCAACCTTATTTTGTAATATATCAGGATCATCTAAACCTGACCCACCAATAATTCCGATCTAAACGAAAATATGAAAGGATAAAATTATACATGAATGTATGCAACTCAAATAACGATTTATTCTTAAGCAACCTACGCATGCGCATATTGACCTAAACAATTATTAAGAAGTTTATAACTCACTTTAATCCTCTTACTGCCCATAATAATTTGTGATCGCCTTTTTTTGAACTTTTTCTTAGGTTGCTGATGACGCACTCTCTATGGGAAACTTCGCACACTTGTTTTAATACAATAAACACTGCTAACCTAAAAATAACACAAACTAATAACTCAGTACGGAAGAGGTGCTGTTTTTCCATTAAATATATAACTAAGAAAAATAATATTATTATTCTAAAAATGTTCAATGCTGAACTGAGTTTCAACATATGGTTATTTTTTACCTTAATATTGTTTGGTTACTGCAGGCACTTAGAAAAGCCAATACTGCACCGAGTTGTGGGTTATTAGAACTAGAACGAGTTAGAAACTAAACAACGATTAAGTTGGATACATTTTTTAGTGGAATTTATTTTTGCTTCGTCAATATCTTGTAACCTTTACAGAAAACGACCAACCTGGCCTTACGATAAAATAAGTAACATTGTATTTGTATTGTAATGTTTGTATTCTGATAGTTGCTATGGAACTTCAACTAGGAGCGAGTCAGCAACGTTGTTGGACAGAGAAGACAACGTTGCTGATAAAGATTCAATACGAGAACCCAGTTGTCTTCTTCGTGACAACCAAAACACAAATCGGTCTCTTTAGTCGGCGATATCGAAATAGAAAACCTAATATCATAGTTGCTCCGTGTTGGACATTTTGAAAGTTAATAAACACCATGAAGTTAAATGAATCTTTATCCCTATTTTATATTCGCTTAAGTTGATAGCAATGATGACATGCGCGTTAGAGTATTTGACGAATGAAGAAAACATTTAAACAAAACGGAAACGAGGAGGTTAAATATCCAATGAACTTTACACTTAAGGTCGATTTATGCTCGCCTGTTAACATTTAACACTTAACCACTAAGACTCAACATTTGACATTTATGACTTAAGGTTTAAAAAAAGCATGGTTAAATCTTTAAATCTTAAATGACAAACATAAATGGTTAAACGATATGTACATAAGTTTATCTTTTTAATGTTAAATCGTAAGTCTTAGGAGTTAAGTGTTAAATGCTAAGTGGCGAGCATAAATCCACCTTTAATAAGTCCAATAAAGCCTGTATATTAATTATTAAATATGACTTTGAGTCATTCAACCAAACAATCCTTATTAAGTTGTTCCCTGCTTGTAATAATGCTATGAAACTGTTTCAAACGTAGCCATTCTTTGTTGAAATTTTTGATGCAATTTTACAATTTCATTTTTGCATCCAAAAAATTGCCAGTATATAATTTTCATGTAACAAATTACTATACCGTGCGTGGTATTTCAAAGTGTTACATGGGAATTTACATGGGAAAATTAATAATGCTGATGGTTGCTCTCCAGAATATCGTATCACTTTGATTTTTTTTTTTTTGCACAATATTTGTCAACCACATTCCCTGCGAGCATTGGCATCCCAAACGAATTTTTTCAATCGTAAAGATCAAAATGAAATTTCACTTAAAATTGCGTTTTAACGTTCCGCGTGTAAGAGTTTCAGTTGTGTATGCAACCCAATATACATCGCTATTTAAAACGTCACTTTGTCACTTGGATTTATCCTTTTGCTTTTTTATTGTATTAACACTACCCATGGCAGTCAATAAAGGATTAGAATTCGGTTGATTGAAGATAAACAAAAGCTGATTTAATCATTTGTTGCATGTGAAAATTAAATTTAGCCGTTGTTTCAAATTTTTTTATTAATCTTGAAATGTACATCTTGCTTGGAAACTGCCTATTTTCAAAAAAAAAAACTCGCAGAGGTGTCTGAAATTTCTTGAGCGCTTTGCCCACCGTAATAAAGTTTTACAATCGTAACTTTTTCTTCTACACTTAAATTCACTTTTGTGATTCTGATCTTTAATTATAAAATCAAGTATAAAATACAATATTTTAAATTGAGGTTAGTTTGAAAACAAAGTGACGTTT
>JARJEB010019336.1:0-11763 GCA_030264535.1 Liometoxenus newtonarum | reverse complement strand
TTCTAGGCTGTATGAGCCACGTAAGGTGACTTGCCAGTCACTTGCTATTGAGCATTCGTCTGAGGCAGGTCAAAATCCAAAATCTAAAGTTAAGTTTTCCAGAACATTCAAAAGTAATTGTAACCAAGTTAAAAGTTTTAATGAATATTATTTTATTATACGTATAATTAACCGTGTAATATAAGTAACTATATGGTTGTCTCTGAATTTATCAATATTTACCAAATTACACTCTTGTAGAATTGTTTTAATAATATGACTTAAGTTAAATTCAGGGAACTTTTCTAAAGGCTGCAATGTAGGTATTATAAATGAGAATCTATTAATTTTGAATACAATAAATATGAATGAAGATTGAAGAATAATAATGGTACAGTCTAATGGATACGTAAATTTTAATGATTTTAATTTTATATAGTGAGGACTTCATACACCTGACCTGAACCAGAAAATGCTCTACAAAGAGTTGGGCCTTGTTATTGTTATTTATTCCTTTTATTTTCTCTCACTGGCAGGTATACACCATCCATGTTTCCATACTTTCCATTCAATAATTTTCTATTCTATGTTATGCATGATCGTGAGCGCAGTTTCGGTTCATGATGATAACGATGCTTCTGGGCGATAATAAAGTTGTAACAATCACCCAGCAAACTTTGAATATTAATTATTAGTTTTCAATTTTTAATGAAGCACCCAGTATAACACTATGAGACGTTAATTACGAACGCTATGGTGTTGGTAGCGGGTAAATGAACATGTAAGACCTACTTATAAGAATAAAATTTTTAAGTAAAAAGAAAATTACGTAGTGCGGAACAGAAAGATGTAAAGGCATCAGGGATTCATTAATGTGCTTAATATACGAACCAATGAACAAGTACGTGAGTGATAAAGCAATAGTAGTTTACGTAACTAGAGTGGAAAGTTGCTTATTGCGGGAAATTTATAAACTAGCCGCAAAGCAGGGAGTTCAGTATAATTCGCAAGTGCGCAATTGCAATTTTCCAATTGTTTTACGTACCTACAATACTTTCTCTACGACCACACAATATATCTATCTAATAATATTAGAGACTTGAAAAAAAGTGAAGGCAACCCATAGAACACAAGTGAGTTCACCTGGTTGCATGTTGTTGTCAACTTCCTCACCAACTTCAGTCTGTTTTTCATTTCGTCACACCATATAATAATTTTCTAGACTGAAAGAAAACAAACCAAATAATTTAATAAAGTGCGTACGGGTTGTATAATGATTAGGAGATGCAACCAAACCACATCATGATTCTTTGATGTTCGATTGTAATTTGACTAACTATGTGCGATTGACTTTGCGAGATTTCATTATGTAACATCATGAACGTACGTTATGAATGTTCGTAAAGAAAGACTCAGTTGCCGCGCCTGCTGTTTGTGCGTATTTGTGTATTTTCCGTAGTGGTCGTAGAAAAAAAAAAGAATTATTAAAAATTCTAATATATGCATACTTTGCATATACGTCTGATGTGTTTAGATTGAGTTCGGGTTTTGAGTTCATCAGCGTGTACGAAGCATAAAATGCACGAAAATAGAAGGAAATGTGTAACACCATTGCATATACCATACCTACTTAGAGATAGATATACGAAACTGTAAACATACAACGTCAACATATGCAAGAAAATAGAATGAAGTTGTAACAAATCAGCAAGCACATGAACGATGAACACCAGGACACCAGAGATCAGAACAAAAGGTCAAGAACATTTAGTTATTAAGTCACGTTAATGCAAACAGTATCCAGTTGTATTGTGTATGTTGGGTGATTTTCTCAATCCATGAATGACGAGACGATGTTGGTTGGTTTGGATGTTGAGATGGAGGGGTCGATGGTAAACACATCGCCATGGCCTTGCGTGCTGGTAAATTTCGCTCTACGAGCATGTGTGCTTCTGATGGATGGTTAAACACTTGGTTATTCACAGTTAATAAATTTTTAGTTAAATGGTTTAAATTTTAATATTCCAACTAGCAACATTAAATTTTAATATTCCAACTAGCAACATTAATTTGTAACGAAATAAAACTATCGAGATCATGCCAATCCACCATCCATCTGACTTCAAATAAAAAAAATACCGAAAATGCTTGCCGAAAGGAAAGAAAATAAAGTTTATCTATAAATAGATTAATATTGACTTTTCTAGTTTGTTTATATAGATCGGAACGGTTGGTTACTTTACTGCTGACACAGTGAGAAAACTGGAATATTAGTGCACGTGGCATATTTTGTGTTTTTTGCTTATACAGGGTGCGTGTATAAATTTGCGTATACATGGACTGATTTTTACGATGCGAACATCTTGCAATTTTCGCCCATTCGAGCCGAAGACAACAATATGGGGTAGTGGTACATTACAAGTTACATGCATCAGGTTGTAGTAATATGCAACTTTCCTTTGTCCCCGTTGTGTTAACTTGCGTGCCATACCTTTTCTGCTTTTCTGCTTTAAGTCCCCTGCTGTAAAAAGAAAAGGTAATAGCGATAACAGAACACGAGGACGAGGGAAAGACGCGCGCACCACCACCGGGCCGACATAAATATATGTACGTCAGTATATGTAAGTTGGCGGTTGGTATACTATAGGTAGGCCAACCCATCCATCCGACGCGCAACAAGCCGGCCGCCATAGGCAGGCAAAGCAGGGACGATAACACGAGACCGCCAGGTAGACTCAGATTTTCCCTACCTCGCTCGCACCTCAAACATATGATGCTCAAGCAAATTTCGAGCTCGCTTTTCCTTCCGTCTCGCGCCGCCGTTGCCCACTCTACTCTGTTGCATCGCATCCTCGCTGTGGAGGATGCGATTGCGATGGATGGAGGACCTCGCGCTCACATCACATCGTAATATAGCTGGCAAACGGAATAAGGAAGGTACACCTTACGACGTCGGTGCGATATGCATGATGTGCGTGCCCCCCAATGCCGCTGGCGCTCACGGCGCGCCGTTCTGTACACGTTTCTATTCGAGCGACAGTTCGACGAAGCAAAGCTCTCTCTAGTTCCTGCTGCTCGCTGCTCGATCCTGACGTTCAGTCCGGGCGAGATAGCCAGCGAGTGCGGCGGTCCACACACCACAATTACTACTTATACTATACACATACACACACACCTCTCAAACTGAACTATTCCTATACGAAACTTAAGTCCGTACTTTTATCAAATTCGAATATTGTCGACACATCACATCCTGTAATGTCCTTTTAAAAGCTGGTCCTGTCACACATCCACCGATAGGATAAAATAAGAGAAAGGAATCAAAAAATTGTGCGCAACATTTGTGTGTATTAATAACGCGTGTCGATCCTCAACTTCAACTTGATTCGATCAAAACAAATCTATCGCTCTGATAATCAAAATAACTTATTGTAACAAACATTTATCAAATTCTTGGCAAAACAACGCGAGCGCGTCTTAACTTATATTAATAATCTGTCTGTCGTCTTTTGAAAACGTTTAAACTTTAAACAAATATTCGAAACTTTTTTCAATCCAGAAATTTCTTCTCAAATAAGTAGCTGACCGAGTGTGCTCTTCAGTGAAAATTTATGCAAAAATAACGTACCAACTGATAAGCAACTGCAACAAGGTAATTTAATCAAATATAAAACAAAAAACCAAAAAAAAGTCAACAAGAACAAGCCAAATTTTTGTATATTGAAGAAAAAAATTTTTTAAAGTATCAGCCCGAATATAATTATAAATATTGATAAATTGTTCCTTTTAGTACAAAAAATAATAAATATATTTTGTATTGCAAAAAGCAAAAAACAAACAGTTAAGTTTTTCGTTTAAGCGTTTTTTGACGACACAGACGTGGAGACGTGCGATTCACAAAGCCATCAGACCAACGTCTTTGTCCAAGAATCAAATTGACAATCATCCAATCGTAGATTTAATATAAAATTTAAAAATATAAATAAAAAGGTAAAATAAAAAAATATATCAATCGGATGCGTGTGATAGATACAATCGTATTATAACATAATAATAATAAGGAGATTATTATTAAAATTATTTAGATTTATACATAAAGCAAAGAAAAAAGTAAGAAACATTTGATAGAGAGGTCGTGACTAGAATTGTGCTTGCGAACATTTAACTAAGTTAGTTGAGCTTAACAAAAGTTTCTTGACCTCGACTTAAGAATATACGCAACGTTCAAGATTCAAAGAAAGATCATTGTAAATTAGTAAGCAAGTTTTAATACAAACAAAAATTTGGAAAATTTGACAAGACACCGTCCTTTTTGGAAATTCTCTGATTTACTCATAATTATTAATAGATTTTCATAATTATTAACGCAAACGCAAACAAGAAGTACTTGATTAGTTAAATATATAAAATAAATAAAGATTATAGTTAAATGAAGATTATCTCTTGTGTAATGGTAAATGTCACACTCGCACTCAAGTCAATTGCAATTGTTGTAAGTGTGGTAAATATTTAATAAGTTTATAAAATATATCTGTTGTAAAGAAAACATTGGAAGAATAGAAAAGTAAATTATTAACGACAATCACATATATATGAAAACGGAAATCAATTGATAATTGACAATCAAAATCAAAATATTGAAGAAAAGCAAAAATTGGCTCCTTTTGAGTGAACACGTGGTTGTGTATAATTTAAAAAAAATAGTATTACTTAATTATTCAATATCTATTTATTAATTAATTAATTAATAATATTATAGTAATAATTATTATAGGAAAATTGTCTATTAAGATAGAAATAAATAAATAAATTATACATATCTTAAAATTATTCGTATCAAGATAAGAGATTATTAAGTGACAAGAAGGAATAAAACATACCTATACGTAGATCAATTATAAATTAAAGCAACAATCCGAAGGACAATCGTTAACAATAGACCAAAAAAGAGCGTATAAATATTTTTGATCGCATATTAAAGAATAGATATCGATATCAAAGTTTGTGATTGAAAATTTTGGGCGATCTTGTTAGAAAGATCGCCGCCATAGCAATTGCAAACGATACGAATCTGTCGGGTGTGTATTGGTACCATCATCATCACCATACACTACCACCGTTGATAGCCGGTAGTATAACAAATCAACATTTTAATAATCAGCAACAACAATATCATTTCTATCAAAATTTCTATCAGAATTTGGCGAATCAAGTCGTACAGCCTCAGATTGAATTGGCTTTTTGTGGTGGTTCTGGTAATAAATTGAATTATCATCAGCAACAGCAACAACAACAACAACAACAACTGCAGCAAAGTATAAACAACAATAATAGTAATAATATTAGTCAATTGTTGCACGAACAAGACGTAACCACGACGTACTACCTGAACGCCCCGACCCAACTTCCCTACGTAGTGCCCCTGTGTCCCACCTTGGTTCCGTGTCCCGAACCGCAACAACAACAGCAACAAACGCAAATCGCAACACCCGCCGCGCTCTACACGAACGCGACGAGCGTCAATAATCACCAACAAGCACAACAACAACAACACCATCAGCAGAATAGTGCAGCCGCCGTACTCGCAGCACAACCGCCTTGTCCTTGCGGTCAATGCGCGTCGCATATGTACGCTGCTGCAGCCGCCACAGCAACAGCAACCGCCACTGCTAATCAGCTGATCGTCAATCGCTGCTTTACCGAAATCAACTATTTCGACGCCACCGGCATCGTGAATCCCATTACTACTACTCCGGAGAAAATTATCGCATACGATATGGTAAGCGCAAATTTTGATAAATATTTGCCGGAATTTGAACAAATAAGAGATAACAGGGAAGACCCAAGGGAAGATGGCTTAAATATTTTTCTCTGATTTCTTGCCATTTCCATATATGTATTTGCATCTGGTCAGAAATATTTTCATGGGTCACCTCGAAATTTATTTATTGTGCGACTAGTTTCGCGCCTTTCTGGTCGCATCATCACGCACTCCAAAATCAATTACATTGACCGGTCAGAAATATTTTCATGGGTCAGCCGGGAAGATGATACTTCACACCTCGAAATTTATTGTGCGACTAGTTTCGCGCCTTCCTGGTCGCATCATCAGGCACTCCAAAATCAATTACATTGATTTTGTTTTGTGTATAACTTATGACAATTTAATCTCTATCAATGTAATTGCTTTGTGTTGTGCCTGATTATGCCACCTTGAAGTAGCGAAACTAGTCGCACAATAAATAAATTTCGTGTTGTTAGGTATCATCAACCTCATTCATAAATATTTTCATGTTAGGAATTGCTTTTAGAATCCTCGTATCTCGTGACAGGATTATTAGGTATCTATAATGTTTTCATAAATGTGTTGTATTTTTGCCCAAAACGAAATCCGTAGGTAAGCGGAAATAAAGTGGCAGCCACAAATACCATTTGTGCTATGCTATGTTATGAATCTGCGTACGAAAATTGGAAACGCAAATGACATAATAGAAATTTAGGACTTTTGGTTTTAGAAAGGCTTATACATACATATGTTATATTTCTTCTCGACACATGTTTTGCTTACGTATAGAAGCAGGTTTCTGTCTCTTTGCATTTGTTTCGCACGCCTGGTATCGCGTTTGTGTGCTTTCAGCGCGAGCTCTCAACAAGTGCATTTATTATATTACACGCACGCGAACTTCTATAAACTCAACTCGGCCGAACCGTACCTAAACCACACGAACGAATCAATCATAAAACGAAAAGCAGAAAACCGAAAAACGGAACAAGGCCAAAGATTCATTTAATTCAATTTCGGGTTTACTTCCACAGGACTATGAAGTGCATCTGTATAATGGTCGTATATTTTCCAATAATTGGAATTATAAATGACTTAGGATCAAAAACGAAAATTGTCAATTAGAACACTTTCCATCATTCAACCTTGTTTTATTTACATCTTTCTTATTAACAACAATATTTATTGTTTCTTTGCCGCTTAAAAATTTGCATTGGTAAAGCAAAATTTAAATTTTGAAGCTAAAAACGGAGACCAAAAGTAACAGAGATAAATAAATGGAAATATGAAAAGATAGAATACTTATAAGGAAAAATATATTACAAGAAAGGAAAGGGCTTAGTGAATGATTCAATATAGGATATGGGAGTTATTCGTCTTCTTTATTCTGATTTTATTTTATTCCTTTTTGCACCAGTTATTTCTTTGTATCCATTTGTTTTCTCATTTTTTGTTATTTCCCATATTTTGTACTCAACCGTCGGAGTAAGTAACCCATGTATTCTTTTCAGATGAAATCGTGCATGATTTCCCAAACGTATATTTTTTAAAATTGATTTTATTTTTTAATGAAGCAAATTCATTTTTAAAGCATCACAAAGAAGATTCAATGGCTTCCATAAGTGCACCCGGAAAAGAAAATGGTATATTAAAATTTTACGTTATAATTATTGTAGATATCAATGCGAAACAAATAATGCGAAATTGTAACATGCATAGTTAACTGACTACTTCAAAGTTGGAATTAATCCATTTAATAAATTTAATAATATTAGGGGCCGGGGGAAAAAAGAACAAGGGGGATGAAAAAATGTTGTTTAGTCTGTCACTTGTCCTGAGAACAATCGTTCACACTAAATTATTTTCTGATAACGAAATATCAAATTTGACTATATTAATTGGTGCCCAGCGTGGGGCGCCAATATCAAGAAAATTCGTATTTTCGATGTGATGACGAAATAGTCATTTCTTATTATTCTATAAGTGCACCCGGAAAAGAAAATGCTATATTAAAATTTTACGTTATAATTATTGTAGATATCAATGCGAAACAAATAATACGAAATTATAACATGCAGAGTTAACTGACTACTTCAAAGTTGGAACAAAGCCATTTAATAAATTTAATAAATATTAGGGGCCGGGGGAAAAAGAACAAGGGGGATGAAAAAATGTTGTTTAGTCTGTCACTTGTCATGAGAACAATCGTTCACACTAAATTATTTTCAGATAACGAAATATCAAATTTTGCTATATTAATTGGTGCCCAACGTGGGGCGCCAATATCAAGAAAATTCGTATTTTCGATGTGATGACGAAATAGTCATTTCTTATTTCTTGTGGTATAGATTTAGTTGTTTTGAAATGGTAATACTCTTTACTGAACTTGAATCAACTTTGCTTGGAACTACGCGATTTGCAATCCCATGCTAGGATATACAGAGTCCAATAACCGGATGAATGAACTTTGCAGTTAGATGCATCTCTCTTCTATCCTCGTGCAATCATACGGTTCATCTTTTCATGATTACGTCTTGCATCTTTGTTTTCTTATATTTTTCATTTCTTATTTCCTTTTACTATTTACGTCTTTACAACATCCTCCACTCTAATACAAGAGTTGTTATATAACGTCAGATGGTACTGATGCTTGGATGTTTGATTACCAGTTGCACAAGTCCTTAGGTCTCTTAGGTTCTTGCACTCATCAATTTTCTAATGCCATCGCCTTTCCAAACGAACCAAGAACTGCAGGCCAGCATTCATTGCTCTTGGTTCTGGTCTAGCAAAGCCAACCAACCAGCACCTCAACAACGCGCGCATTATGTATGGTTAACTACTTCTTTTCTTTCTACGATTACCTATCGTTCTTGGTCATGCAACCATACCACAGCACAACGCGTCCAGTTCAACTTCTTCTTGCTTTCGTTCCAACGTTTCAACTCCTTTTCAAGGTCGCGTTCTAATGTAAGTTGTAGGTACATACCACGCAGGCAGGCACCGCAAGTAAGTACTTCTTCTACTCTTCTTCCATAGATTATAGTTGTAGTAAAACCGACATTAAACGAACATGGTATAAAACCTGAGTTTCTGAAGTCAACACATAGGATAGCTTCAAGCTTGCAGGAATCTTAAGCGTGTAGTTGCTTGTGTGAATGCGCGTCTTCGTTCGATACAATCAGTTTCCTCTCGGTGCTTGCTTGCATAACGTCGAGTCTTTGGGATTTTTTGGTGGAAAACTACTATTTTCTAAACTCGTAAGTCTAAAGAAAGAATCCACTAAGCATCGCGTGGAGTATTCATTGTAATATTGTCTGTTTGTTTGGTTCTTTCAACATTCAACTTGACTTTGTAGAGCGAGTTAAGAGACCGGCCCGGCCCGGCACGCCGCAGAATAGTTTAGCGCTTTAGTTATTCTTCTTTGTTGTTGGTGGAAACAAGTCGCTCTAGGTCCGCAGGAATAGCGACAATATACAGGAGATCGGAGATTCTAATAAATTTCTATTTTGTTTGTGTTGTTCTTGTAATTGCCGACCCGATATATTGGAAAAGTGTTGTTGGAATCGTTTATTTTCACGTGAGTACAATTTATACTGTAATTTTTGCATTTGTTCCTAGTCTTCAACTAAACTTTATGTTTTTAAATACAAAAGACTTTGTTGGTAACTTTTTGCTCGTTTAACTGTTTTATACTCCTTGCTTTTCTACCTTGTCTAAGTTCTTGAATATTTTAATGGCTGAAAGCTTTCCTATATGTGGATCAACGATTATGTAAAAGTTGATTATTAATTCTCTCTGTTATTTGATGTACTCGTAAAATTTTAATGTTTGATAATTTTGTGAGTTCTCAGCTTATAAGTGTACTTAATCTCTGATTGTCTTTTATTGTTATATTATTAGATGAACGACTTTGTGCTTTTCTTCACTTTTATTAAGACATTTGATAAACACACATTTTTTTCTTAATTTTTTCGTTTTCACATTCTGTGATTTTCTTTTCACTTGCTTTCATTTTTATACGTCTCAATTTTTTTGTGGTGGTTACTTTCTATTCTTACTCCCACTCCAGCCCGACTTATTCGGACTTATTCTTCTTATTGTCCTTGAGTCTTGCCTTCGTATCCTAATTCCGCACAGTTCCTTACGTTTCTTTCGGCTTTTCCAGCCGGCTGCATCAAGCAAGCAGAAATATTTCATTTAAAAATTTAAGTGCTTGGCAATTTTTCATCTTTTCGGCGTCCTCTTTTTTCAGTTACTTTTCTAATCTTTTTTCTGAATGAGTGATCGTTAATATTGAAAGCAAAACTTTATGTAAGTATATTACGTTTCTAAATTTATTTTCGGTTATGAAATAACCAATATTGGATGAATTACAATTAAAACAACCAACCAACCAACCAACCTTGAAGTTTTTTCCTATTTTTTTATTCACTTTGGTTGTATACATTTCCGGTGGGATAATTATTTTTATATTCAAATTCTACAATGTTATCTCATAGATAATCTAATTAAATCAAAATTAGAACGCTATTGTATTCTGAATTCTGACTTGGGAAGACAAAGTTCATTAAGTTCATTCACTCTTACTTCTTGTTTACTTAAAAATACATTTATCTTTTTGATCGCAAAGGTAAACGAACGAAGGTAGAACTAATTCATCTTATTTTAATTACACAAATTACTTAATTGTGTTAATACACCTTGGCGCTTGGCTTCTAGGTATTAATGCTTGTTGAACTACAAAATCGCAAGACAACCAAAACTTGTACATTTATTCGAAAATTGAGAAGAAATGGTAATGGCATGCGTGCAGCGATCTTTATCGATAGCAAATTCTTATTTCCATATTAAAGTTGTTTTTTATGCATTTCTTCGTTGTGATGTGAAGTGAAAAAAAAAACAATTAAAAGCAAAGAAAATGAATAAATCGAACAATCCTCACCCGACGAAGAACGTAGGCTTGAAACAATAACATTCGTTAAAAAAAACTTTTAATAATTAAACAATAGCTTCTTCCTTCGGATTTTTAATTAGTTACCATTGCGTTATGCTTGATGCGTACACTTATTAACATGCGAAAAGCACGAAGAACTCACAATTAATTTTTTAATATTCAATTTAATTTAGTGCATCTACGATCAACCCAACTACCGCATTATACTACATCTGCATTCATATGCGTGTTAACTAAAGCTGACAACGCTACTACAACTACTACAACTACAACTACTGCAACTACTACAACTACTACAACTACTACAACTACATAATATGTAGTTATTTATTAAAACAACATTCCGGCCGTGGAAATTTCGCACGAACTAAGTTCAAGCGCCGACTATGTAATGAACTGAAATGAACTGAATTAAATTGCACTGCATTGCCACTCATCCGAAAAATGGAATTGAAATTATTTTTCCTTTATTTTTTTAGGGTGCAGTTAAATTATTTTTTCTACACCTATTTAGTTATATGGTCATTATCAACATTTTTGAGTGATTAATGGTACCTGTAATTCACTACCGTAAATTATGGATTTTCATAACTCACTACCGTGAGTTATGGATTTTCAGAAATCACTGCAATTAAATAACATTGATCGCGTATTAAAGTTAATCAAGATTTAACGACTTTGAAGTGACCGATTCAACTTATTTATATGATCTAACATTTTTTGACTGATTAATGGTACCTATAACTCACTACCGTGAGTTATGGATTTTCATAACTAACTACTGTGAGATGGATTTTCAGAAATCACTGCAATTAAATAACATTGATTGCATATGAAAGTTCAACAAGATTTAACGAATTTGAAGTGACCGATCCAGCTTATCTATATGATCTAAAATCTCGAAAGAACCAGAAGAATTCCGACCATAGCTCGATGTGAATCGCCCGCCATATTGTTTCACTTGTCAGTTAGTACTCGTTCGTTGCTTCATCGAGAAATCACAATTTGTTTTGTGTTAAAAATAGTGCAAGGTGTAGAAAAAGCATAG
>JARJEB010019330.1:0-13877 GCA_030264535.1 Liometoxenus newtonarum | reverse complement strand
TATTCCAGTGTAACTTATTCTTAAGAGTTTACCGGCATAAACAAATTGAATTAAAAACTAGATAATATTACATATAATTGTGAATATTTCTAATTACAAGTAATTGCTTATAATTATTGTAGTTTATTTAGTTAAGAGATTAAAATTATCTTCTATATCATATGTCAACATTAAATACAATTTTAAATGTGATTTATTATTTAATTTATGCCAACATAAATAATAATAATCATAAACATACAAATATAAATAAATATAAAATGAAGATTTGCGCTTGAAATCTCTTCTCTCTATTCTAAGAAATAATTTACTTATTTATTATATATATGGCATGTGGATGTGAAAGAAGGAAAAAATCATATATAACGATCAGAACAATAAATTATCATCATAATCAATTTCTGTTTGGAATTATTAGTTGCTGCTTGTTTTCTGTTCTTTCTTCATTCCGATATTTTTTCGCTACTATTTTCTTATACCTTGCGTTTATTTTACCATCGAAGATAGCATGTAGCGTACGCAGTGTTTGCAGCTAAAATAAACGAGTCAAACTCATGGCAGTGGCGTTGATTTACACAACTCGAATCTCAATTCAACACGATGCACTGATTTATCATCGTGTGTGTCGTCGTCCGTCCCACATCCCCACTTTCTACCCGTCCGTAGGTGTGTCTTTAGCAATACAAGTCCCCACTGCCATGAGTTTGACTCATTAATTTTATACCGTCATACTATACCGTTCAATTGACCTGTCCCAGCTTGAAAGGAAATTTTTAAACCACCCATTTAATGCATACTGAAAATCAACAGTGCTAAAGTGAAACGAATCTAGGATTAGAAATACAATAGTTTATGATCTTTGAAAAAGGAATTGTAGGTATATAAAGTTATCGTAAATAAAAGTACTATAGTCAGAATGCAGCAATCCATAATTCTTTACCAGAGTTTGAGACAGGTCAATTGAACGGTGTAGTACAAATGAACAGAGCACATGCTATTTTCGTTGGTAAAATAAACGCACGGTATATATACCTAGGTATGTACTGTAAATTGCAAATAAATACTCTTAGTAATTGCTAACTAAGGAAGAACTTGTCTGCAGTTTTTCTGATAATCGGCTATAGATAGTTCCATAGCGTAGCGTAAAATAGAAGAATCACACATGCATAAAGTGCAAATTACTCATCGAGTAATGACTTATTTCCATAGTATTTGCAAACAACTCCAATAGGCTTTAACTGATCTACATTTATAATAATGCAAATGCATATTTGTATAGTTAAATGTATATATAGAATTGCCACTTATCACCTGACCAGGTATGCTCTATTTCAATTTAACGAGTAATAAGAGAAAAAATTAAATTAAAGCTACAAAACCAAAATCTATATGAAATTGGCCAATTGCTAGGCAGTAGAAGAGATTAGCTCATAAGAGCACCACCTGCAGTTGGGAATTTAACATGGTAGGTGAAAAGTGGGAATATGTGGATTATATGTGGATTATGTGGATTATTATGTGAATTATGTGGATTATCCAAATAATCCACATATAATCCAAATAATCTACATATAATCCAAATAATCCACATATAATCCACATACCATGTTTAATTCCCGTGTGTATTCGTTGTCTCTGGACAAAATTCCGGCCAAACCAATCAACTGATCGGAATGAAACTTGGTGGTACGCGGCTTCAGTGCCGTTATAAGCCGACCTGGTATGAAATGGAGCAAAATGGGTCGGCATGATAGTGCCAAAGGGCAAATCCCTTCCACCGTCTTTTTGTTTCTGCAACTAAAAACCAAGAAATTAAATAAACTGTGACAAATCTACTTCCGGTCAATATCTATATTTTTGTATTATTAAAATTCACATACGCATTTTAATTTCTAACAAAAACTCTGCCATGAAATCTATTGATTAAAGAAAAAAAATCACATATAACAAAAGATAAAAATCAATCGAAGATAAAAGAATTTCAATAAAAATATAAATTCTATGGAAATTTAAAAAAAATAATTTTATGATTTAATTATGCGTAACTTTTTGACTCTTTATTCGTCATTCTGCTTTTTATTTTTGATTTATTATTATAGTAAACTCTTATTGAATACAAATTTTGAATAGTAATTTCAATTTTTAATGTAAATTATTATTCTTTTTCACAAAGAAATTGTGGGAATATTGGAAAAACTTTAACACAACAAAATGTAATGTATATTAATAACAAATAACTATCAGCAAAAGCAATGAACAACAAACAACAGACATTTATCCGTGTCGCTTCTTTTCAATAAGCTTCTTCTTCCAACGCGCATTTAATATATGAATTGACTTCATTTCGATTGTTTTTTTACATTTAGTTTTTATCATGTTATCTACAATGTGAAAAACATTGTACAAAGTTGCAGTGTCTCCTTCAGTGCGATTGCATTTTAATAACTTGTATTACGAGTGGAACGGCGCCTTTTGATAAAAACGCCGCTTTGATACGTTTTCACATAAATATAAATCATTGTCCTTAAATAGAATATTTTTCAACAATTTACGAATAAGAAAATCAATCAATTTTTTTTAAGAAAATTAACATCTTGTTTCTAATTTTGGAAAAGTCAAAGCGACGAGCATCAACAACATTTTTATTCGATTACTTTACCAATCTCGTAATCGATTTTGGCACTGCAAGTGTGCATTTTAAACAATTTAATAAGTACTCAAAAACCGACAAAATCCATTAAAATAATGTTTATAATGGTAAATGGTAATGTAAATACAAGATAAGTACCTACATGACTTTGACTTTGGGTTTTGGGTTTGGGTTGGTTGATTATTTATCGGCAAAAATAGGTACCTAATAATTTATAAGTGTTGTTGATTTTGTGTTTAGTGAACTATGGAACGATCACGTCCTTCGTGCAGGTGGTTGCGGTATTCTTTCAATTCAACGACCCACAACCAGATTTTACAAGGTGCACCTTTTCGGCACTGCTTATACTTTTCAATTTCAATTGTAGCACTTATCGTATCGGCACTTTCAAGGGTCGATTTCGATGATTTGCTTGTTTAATGTTGATTTTCAATTTTAACTACCTACAGGTTTAGTAATTTTCAATTGGTGTTAAAAACCACCAACCCACCAACCTGTACCTGCCAAAAGCCTCATTAATCCTCATTAAATCAATAATTTTGGTTTTTGTTTTGCTTTAATATCTTCATAATTTTTGTTTCAACATTCTTACTCGAAATATGAACAGAAATTTTGATGTCTTCATTGTCTAGTCTAGTCTAATTCTATTATTAAAAGAAAATTTGTTTGGAGTTTGGAGCACAATATCAAAATTTAAATTTGTCAGTCAAGTACATAACAATAAACAATACATAATAATAACAACAAAGATTTACAACAATAAAAGAAATAAAAATAACAAAACGGACTTTTACTTTTCCAAAGACTGCCTTGTCTGTTCTTTTATGATGTCTTAAGTTCGGATGTTTATGATGTGCTCAGTAGGTTCCGAAGGCATATTTCGATTAAATCAGTTTACGCATTACATATCTACAAAAAAAAAATGTAAATATCTGATAATTCTTTTTTTCTATGAACATCACGCGTGTATTGTACAGGAAAAAGTTTTATTTGAATTCGAAATCGTGCTCTTCTTCTTTTCAATGGGAGAATAATTCTTTATAAAGATATACTTACACGCAAAATGAAACTTTCTGATCGATTTCTCGAATTATGAAAAAGTATTCCTCAAAATGCCAATACTGTGTGTTCGCTTTCTTAATTAATATCAGCGGTTAAAAGTGTGGTAAGGTAAAAACTTTTGATTAAAATATCTTGAAAGCAAACATGTTGAACTTATGTTTCTGTTCGAATATATTTAAAAGGAGTCGCACAGCAAGTGAGCAAGTGTTTGAAACATCAAACAGTAATGTTCTTCTTCTTGTTGTTCTTCTTCGTGGTTGTAGTATCATCGTTGATATCGTTGTAGCATCACAACGTACTTTGTAATAACTGGTTTGAAGGCGCGTGATATTGTAGGTGGCCCTCGCGCATTGTTGTTAATATAAATAAGTGATATACGAATGATGTCTTTTACACTAAGTCTCTTTTGTATTTGTTCTTTTGTATCTACGCTTTCGGTATACTATAGAATGGAGTGCATATTGACAGTTAATGTTGCTTATAGTAGTTTAAATCTCAATTTCTCAAAATGCAAAAGCGGAACGTAAAACGTAACGTTCAAATACAATTTAGACATCTTTCGATTTACAAGATGCATGAGACGAGTTCAGCCAGAAGGCATAAAGCTCATAATAAATTTATAAATCGGTACCTACAAGGTATAATTTATTTAAGCGAATGAACGAAGCCTTTAAATATAAATTTTCAATTTTTAACTTTCCGATTTACCACATTCGAAGATATAGTAAGGAGAGGTAGGTGATCAGGCAAAATATCGAAGTCGGGTTTTTGACGGAACGAATTAAATGACATTAATAAACACTAAATTTCTGTGCAATTTCCACTTTCCGATTAAAATTACTTTTACGGTCGGCGAATTTTCTTTGCAGTGTAAATTTAACGCACCGATTTACTATTTATACTTAATAATATTTGAGACGACTTAATTTTGGTTTTCAAATGTTTGCTCCTACTCGTTTTATAAAGTCGAGAAAATTGACAAATTGATTTTATAATGTTGTAATACATACTTAAATTGATAAACACATACATTTGAAAGGCATTAATGGAAATGAATTGTTTTTGAATATTATTAATTTTGACTAACGCAAAAGTTATAATTAAAAGCGGCTTGAAGATGATTTAATTTTCCATTTAATCTGCCAACAAGCGCAACACAACTGTGCTGTGAACTGGGAAAACTAATAATAACACAAGCAAAAATTAAATTGTATTAATTATAATAATATTCCCTTCATGTCTTCTTCATCTTCTTCCAATTGCTGCTCCCGGCTCCGACAAAATAAAACAAGCACACAAATTTTCAAATAAAACAACTTCGGCTGACTATAGCTCTTATGGCGTAATCTAATATTAAACATATTAAGTGAAATTATATAATGCCATTATTCACCATTAAAAAACTATTCATTACTACATAAATACTTAACCGAAGGACTGGGTGTTACAAGAAAATATTTTTCCTCAAAGCAATCGTTTCTTTTTTTTTAGGCGAGAATTAATCAGAAATGACGAAATACTAACATTAAGCGCATTCTTTACTCCAGTAAATTTCAACAAAAACTTATTAATGTTTTCTAGTATTATTTTTTATTGCCTGTATATTTTGTAAAACATTTTACATATTATCGGACGCATAAGTGACCGTCACGAGATCTTTAAGCGCATTATAAGTACGCATGAAGCAAAACATTGAAACGATTGAAAGTTTGCAGAGCGCATCACAAAAACAAAACAAAAAAACAGAAATAAATAAAACGACCAGTGATTTATAAGACGTTATATTGATTGGAAATCAATAAATCTAAGACGCGGCGTTATTAATTTTATATCTAATGCATTAAATTATTATTAGTGACCGTTCAGCTCAGGAACTCAGAACTTGAGAAGTATCAAGAAGTCAAGTCTATCTATCCAAGTCTATAGAACAAGAAGCTTCGGATAAAAAGAACGAACACAATGTGGCTGGGTTATAAGAACAAGAAGTAACTGCATAACTGCATACAGAAAATATTGCAAACAACGAATAAACGAAGTGGAAGCGAACGCTTCTAGGTGCGATTGCACTTCATTAAAACGTACACTAATTGACCGTATCGATTCGGATTATTTTCTATTTTCATTTTCAATTTTCAATATGCAATTTTATAATCTTGGAGTTTATTCTTGACATTTGATAGTCGATACTATCTACTATCTTATGGACATAGACGCATATTAATTATTTCGACCATTTAAATCGGAAAAGGTTATAAAATATTAGTAGGAGAGATTAGCCCATACGAGCACCACCTGCAGATGGGAATTTAACATGGTAGGTGAAAGGTGGGAATATGTGGATTATATGTGGATTATGTGGATTATCCACATAACCCACATATAATCCACATATAATCCACATATTCCCACATTTCACCTACCATGTTAAATTCCCATCTGCAGGTGGTGCTCGTATGGGCTAATCTACTCTTTTACTAATATTGAAGCAAGCGACAAAAATAAACAACAACAGCAATTCTCAAGTTGACTTTTGTTTGTTTTCTTCGGTAGTAAGTAATAAATAAACAATGAATATTGAGAGGCTGTCAGTTAGTCAGTACCCTTTTGTCACTTCTGTATTTCTTATAACATTTCGTGCATTTCTAAAACACAACACAAAGCACTAAACAATACAATATGCATGCAAAAACAGCATAACGCATAAAACACAAATATAGGTAGGTATGCGAAAAGTTGTCTTTTACTTCATTCTTTTTTTTCACTTTTTTTTTGTTTTGTTGCAACTTACGTAGTTTAGTGTAGCAGAGGAGCGGCTACTTGGCATGGTAGCCGTCGCAGTAGTTGTAAGTAGCCGGCGTAACAGAGATATTGTTGTTATGTATATATTTTAAATACAAGAAAACAATGAATATATTAGATGCCACACAGTTAGAATAAAAGAGCGCGAACAATAGCAATATAAACAATGTGTCGTCGCCATCGTCGTCGAAACGAAACACAAGTCCACACACAAGTCGAGCGACTTAGCAGGAACGAATGCAAGAGAAGTTGCATGGAAGATGGATGCTGGTATAGTTGCAAGTTGTAAGTGTAGCAAAAATCCAGAAAAAATCAATGCTTTTTCATACTATACACTCTGTTGTGTAGACGTGTAAGAAGAGTATGAGTAAAAACAGTATCGAACGAAAGAAAATAAACGAACGGCAGGCATAAACACCGAACCGGACCGAACGAGAGAAGACTAAAAAGCACAGCTCATATTAAACTAAAAAGAAAAGACCGAAAGCGAAATGAAAATACATAATGCGCATTTTGTCGTGACTCAAACTCAACGTTTCATATTATAAACAGGCTATTGCACTGTTGCAAGTTGTATAGTTTTTTCCAGTTGTTTTCTAAAATTTTTGAATTCATATTTTCGTTTCCAAAGGCAAATTTCCATCAATGTGCAAAACTTTGATTGCGCTTTGTGAAAAACTTTCACCAGCTACCAAAAATATTCGAAATGTTTAAAATGTTGTTAATTCGAGTTGTTATTTTCACAAACTCAAGTCAATTTCTGCTTTGTATATTTTTTCGTTTGGTTGGCCGCCAAATTCAAATTGAACCAATATACATAGAATGCCGAATTTCATATTAAAATATTAAACGGAAGAAATGCCCTTCGTCTTGCTGAGAGGAGTGGGCAAAGTGGCGGGAAATTCAAAATAAATTTTACCCTCATACATTACCTTCAATTACCTTCAAACCAATGTTTGCATGTATGGGGGTTCTTAAAGGTAATTGTGGATAATGTATGAGGGTACTTGAGACTATTTTGAAAGCCCAATTTTACCGTACCTTTCCTCTTCTACTATTTATACAAGATATTCAAAGAGAACGTGAACATTTAGGAATATTTTTCCTATAAAAAGTACTTACTTAAAAATGGACAACTTCAACATGGAGTTCCGCATTTAAATTAAATAAAATTACTATATTAATCTAATAAATCAAAATTTTGATGTACTTAATAAATTTCATGTCCTAACTGTTTTATAGTCGGTATAGTTTTTAATTAAAAACAATAATGCCTAAATAATAAATACCATCAGCAATACCGAGCTCTTGTTCCTGCTTGCTGTTTTGTTTACTGCTTCAATTTCACGTGTAAGAAAGAAATTAAAAAGCAACAGCAAACAGGAACAGGTTCAATCGTCATTTCTAAGTTCCTATACAATTATAATTTAATACAGAATTGGACTTGTCCAAAATTTCTGTGGCATTTACAAATCTAAGGTTTTTGTTAAAGAAAACAGGAAAAATTTCCTAAAATGATATATAATACTTGAAAATAAATGAGAAATTTTCTGTAAATACGGACCTGACTTTCGGTAGTTTTTCTTTAATAGTTCCTAGTATACGTGCCTTATGCTTTATAAACTTAGAATATCGTGTTGCTTTAGTTTCGTTAACGTTATAATATTCTATGGAGTGTATGGTATTCTATGGTAAGGCATAGAGCCGAATGATAATTATTTTAATAGTAGTTAGTGAGGTTCGGCATTATCCTCGCTCTGTCAGTCATTTGATTCGAAGCATGACGCCACGAGCCAACTACACAACTTATACTGCGTATTTATGTAAGTACGTTACTTACCTCAACTTTGTAAAGTCTTCACTTCACGTCTACACAAACAGACTACATCAGAATAACTAATAAAACAAATCTTTGTATTAAAGCCTTTGACTTTATTTGTGATTCGTGATCATGATCAAGCATTAATATTAATATTACAACTTCAAATTATACTTCAACTTCCATTTCTGCGTTCTTCAGTACTTCACAGTTATACTCATCCATAGTTCATTTGTTTCTCCCTTCCGATTATTTTATTGTACCTATACCTGCTGCGTTTATATTTATATATTTTCTTATAGTTTTGTTTGTTATTGCCATGCATACAGTCAGTACAATGTCAATTAGACTTATAGTTAGTTTGATATATTAAAATAATGTATCAACACGCAGAAAGCAATTAAAAAGTGTTTACTCTATAGATGTGGATGCCATACAATACCAGGTGTTACAAAAACAATTCTACAGAAAAACAAACTTTCCAACCATATAATAAATGAATGTCAAGTCGAACAATGGTTATGACATAAAAATTAATTAAAATACAGAAATCTACGTAATCTAGCGCCATCTTAAGTTTTCAACATGCACTGTGAACTGTGCACTGGCATCACTTCTCCATTCATTTATTTTATGGTTATTGGAAGGTTTGGTTTGGTTTGGTTTGGTCCAAACCATAAAATAAATGAATGGAGAAATGAGGCCAGTGCACGAAGTGCACTATTAAAACTTAAGATGGCGCTTAGATTACGTAGATTTCTGTGTTTTAATTAAGTTTAATGTGATAACCATAATTCGACTTGACATTTTTGATCAAAACAAGATATTTTGCAACACTTTGTAGATTTGTACTCTGCGGGATGCAAGCTTTATGCGTTTAATTGAGTCTCGCAACTTTTTCTCTTCTTCTCTCATCTTTACATTAAGAATTTTAAATCTAAAAGCTTTGGCGTTCGCAAGTCAACCGTCAGAATCAACTAAAATATGCTTGCAATGAAGGTATTAAGCCTATTAAGGTTTATACAAGTAAAAGAAAGCGAATTTACAGGCGCACACATTGTCCAAAAAAAGAAAAAAGATGAGACAATAAAGTTGTGTGAATTATTAACTTGGTCAATTAAATATTGCAGAAAGAATGAATTATCGATATGGTATAATCAACAAGACATTAGGTATTGCCGTACACATGTAGTCATCATCGTAATTAAAAAGTTAAAAGTTATAAATTAATTGCCATCGCCTTGTATTATTTTATTAAGTATTTAATTTACCTTTTTCTTTACACAACTTATAGATGCCACTTTTCTATTGAAATAGACATGCAATAGAGGAATCTAGATAAATGTTTACAAAAAAACAGGAAACTTTAATGAAGAAATTATCATTGTTGATGTTTGATGCCAGAAAATCATTCAGTTTGGTTGGGACTCTTTTTTTTTTCTATTTCTCAATTTTCTATAATTAACAATAGAACATGAAAAACTCAACTCTAACTATTTTCGAACAGACTGAGAGACTCATATAGTAATTCTTATTAAACTTTAAACGGGTTTGTAGTTGTACTGTGATTCTCAAATTTTCTTATTATAGTTACAGTGGCACTGATACAATGAGTGTTGCATTGTGTTCATTCTTCTTTCTTCCTTCTTATTCTTATTTCTTGTGTGATGTTGTGTAAGGTTTGAAATATGTAAGTTAAATGTACATATTGAAAAAAGTGGTAGCGGGATGCACGTAGTATTGCGGCGTGGCGAACTACCTGAATCCACATCCGGCGGACTTTATCGGGCCCCCATTCCATAACATAACCTAACATAACCATCATCAAACGATTTTAACGACGTGATTTCGATTCGTTTTTAAATCACTCTAATCATGTTCCGATATCCATTCCGTACCCATACTCACACTTACGTGTTTTGTATTTCTATTTCATTTTAACACATCGAGAAAATCAAATCACTAAACGTATTAGACCGGTAGCCGAGACCGAGAGATTATTCAGTGATTGAATTGAAGTTTTATACTTTTAACGGCTTTACCAAATTTAGAACTAAATTGTGTGAAATTATTTTTCAACTGCTTTTTTATGTTTTATAATAACTTCTTTCAAACCTGTACATGGGAGTAAAAACCAATGAAAATAAAATTAGTTATATATATATATATATAGGTAGGTAGTTTTAAGTAATCAATGGATTTCGCGATTTCGATTGATGATTATTAATTGCAACTATGCCTGGAATTCAGATTGAGCACTCAATCATCACTATAATATAAGAATTGAAAGATGAATTACTTTATTTTGTACTTGCATACACTACTGCAGTAGAATATAATGCATGGTTTATAATAGACGCTAACTTAAGTATTCCGTTAGCGTTAACCTTTAAACATAAGTTTTGCATAGTTCCGTTTATATTGACATGAAATAGTCCGTTAACTTATTTCGGATATATACCTACCTTTAGATTCCTGAGTCGTTTTATGATTCTTTAATTGATACAGTTTTATAATCCCTTTAGATTTCCAAGGAAAAGGTTCAAAAAGATAGAATAATTGACAGTCATCAGACTGAAATGTGGCTACGAAGCAAACCAAGTACGCTAAAACCAAGTACGTTTTGTGTGTTGACCACTAAATTCTCGTTAACCCCAACAAGGGAACTGGGTATGCCAGGTAGATTTCTAAATGTAATTTTTGTTAGAATCTAACTGCCAATCCTTTTTGGGTCAAAACCATAAAATGAGCATTTGTTTGTAGCATTGTTTGTAGACCTGGCCAAGTTTTAAGACTTTTAAGACGGAATATACATACTACTCTCAGCCAATGAAATTTGCGAGACGCCAAGGGTTGGCGACGCATGCGCCAAAAGGTATAGTCGAATTCTCAATTTATGCTTCTATTACCTACAATTATTATGTTTCTGTCAAATTTTCGAGAGCTTTATTACTTAATATTAAGATAATTTGAAATTATGGGATTACAGAAGTCTGCATTATCCACTATGGAAAATTCCTACTTCATTATAAACCGCCAACATTCTTATTTCAAAGGCATAAGTTAAGAGGCAATATAAACCAGCCTTAAGAATGAAAGAACGTTTTGCAATTTTCCAATAGCATCAGACATTAGGGACACCAACGAGTCAAACGATTCCAAGTGCAAAACTTATTGACCCATAGCTACACTGCTACTACACAACCATATATTCCATCGATCTGCAACAGTGCAATATTAATATTTTAACAAAGATTAACGACCACTGAAGGTATATTAAACTTTTGCTGGCGTCCAGGAGTGCTCCTTATCTTGCGGATTTCCTGGTAAAAAATGTTTTCCTAATTATTCATATTACATGATTAATTCTCTTCTTCTAATAAATTTAATAAGGAATATTGGTTTATTTGTTATCGCACTAAATAAAAATGTTAGAAGTTAATTTGTACTTGAAGATACTTGAAGACATGAAGCGAAAGGATTATTAGGATTTTTATAGTATTGAGACATGAACTTTGATTCTGTTAATTAATAATTTAAAAATTTAAAGTCATTATTTACGCATAAATTAGGTGGTATTTGCTATGGCACAAGACCGTTTCTTGTTTCTGCTGATGAGTTAAAAACAGTGCCGGATTTTGCAATAGGCCAAGCATCGTCACTTTTGCTGGGGCAGCAGATTCCCGCGTGGCGCGTGTCATACATTAGGAAAAAAGTATTATACCTTATAGAGAGGGAAATGGTAAATGTTTGCAGTCTACGATGGCACTACTACCACTAAATCCGGCCCTGGCGATAAATAGTTGGGACTAATAAGTTAATAAACAAGCATCAACTGTTTCGTTTGTCTGGCACTCGATGATTGTAATTAAGTTGTGCGCGGGTCGCTAATTAACTCTCTAATGCAAAACTTGTTGTTATGGTATGTCTTGTGCCCATCTTCATCATCGACGTTCGACATAGTTCGTTATCGTTGTTGTTGTTGTTATTAAGGTGATTGTTTCCGGGTATTTGTACATTGCACATTTACTACTACCTTACAAGAATAATTACAAGGTGTTCCTAGAATTATACTAAAATGTAAATTACCTACTGAGGACATGAGGGATTTTCTAACATAACTATCATATAAAACTGTTATGTTATATCCATAACGTAACACTACAGTCCATCTCTTTCTTTCTCATTCTGTGTTCTATGATTTTACTGATTATTGTTGTTTGGGTTATATACTTTTCGAGATTGTTTGACATGTTACTTTGCGTGTGATTTGCGTATGACGTTGGACCGTTTGACAAAAGCAACAGTAGTGATTTCGTGATTTGTTTCTAAAATATAATGGTGGGTTAGCAAAAAATAGTGTTCGCTCGTTTTATTGCTCGCAGCCGCTTTGCTCGTGTTCGCAAAACACTCGCTCATAACGCAACTTGTTGGGAAAAATTAAATGGCACAGTTCAATATTGCTTTGTATTTCTTGTCTTTGTATCATGTTTATTGTTAATGAGTCTGCATAGTCTGCATATATATATATATTTGATTAAAATGTTCTACATTTTCATGTATAGGTAGGTACATGATTTTACTAGTGTTCCTGCTGTTCGTTTATAAACTATTCGCACTTTTCTTTCTATTTACTACTAGGGCTTGGACAAATCCGGGGAGCCCTTCATTTGCATACAAATCGTGCTAGAACAAGTAACTACAGAGTGAACTTAAATTATATTATCATTTTACTGACTGAGTGCAGGGCAGCCAGACTTGACGCGCCCGGAGGCAAAAAACCTAATCGCGCCCTTTCCTTTTCACTTGATGTCACAGCGCGTATATCCTTGTTGCCTGCGTGCCCTGAGGCAAACTGCCTAAATTTTGGTGGATTTCAATCATTTAAGATCACTCTGTATGCATTTGTAAGAACTGCTTCATTATGCTTCAGATGTAGAAAGTCGGCATCCTCAAGATTTAAATACTGTGAATATTGCAATCTCACTCATTAGGCGCTTAATTAATTGGCTTTCGCATGTTGACAGACATTAAAATCGTACGTTGATTAATTACATGTCATCACGTCGATTGCAAAGAACTATGCAAAACATCTTATCTGTTAAATCAGTAGAATAAGAGTAGGAATCAACCATTTTTGTCTTTAAAATCCAAGTTTCGATACTGAAATAGTTCATTTCGTATAAGAAGAAATAAGTTTTTGCAAATAGTTATTAGTGTTTAGAAAGCATAAGCGTGACTTTTCTTCAACTTGCTTTTAACAACAATTCGGAAGTAGTTTCATTATTTGGGTATCTACATTTCTTGAATCAATTCGCGTAATTATTCCTGCAATTTTATTAAAATCTCGAGCGTATCTAGCTCTCCAACAACTTAAAAAATATGTTGAATATTAGTATATTATTATGTGAGCGATTATGGTAGCCATTGTTCACGAAGACGATGTTTGAGACCACGAGCAGTAGGAGAGTGGCGCAATTCATCTAAGTTGGATCGGTCACTTCAAATTCGTTAAATCTTGTTGAACTTTAATACGCTATCAATGTT
>JARJEB010019329.1:0-11671 GCA_030264535.1 Liometoxenus newtonarum | reverse complement strand
TTAGAATATCCAATGTAGTTAATTAAAGTATGAAATTAAAGTATTCCATGGTATGTGCTTCTTTAATGTTCCCTTAAGACAACTAGTTGCATAAAGTAATATTGACGCATGCGCATGGCGCATCGAATTCTACTAGGAATCGTCGTTTGAAAAATTTCATATTCTTTTAAATATGCCTTTCTTGATTTTTCTGCGGTAGTAGGTATTTTATTTATACTGCTTGCTGCCGCTTCACGAATATCGGGGGGATTGCAACTTAAATCATTCTCCATTATATAAATGTTATTGAATTAACTGATTTCTCGTTAATCGTTATTTTTAAACACTGCTACTGTCACGTTCAAACGTCGACTATTTTCATCAACGTTATTTGGGTTGCCTACCATACACTTCAGAAATGTATTTTTTATTTGCTTTGTCCATTTTTATTTTATTTACAGTTAAAATTAGCGCAAAATAGATAAAATAGTAGAAGAAATTCATACTTTAAAACGCATTATAAAACTTTTCCATTGGAAAACTCGCAGACGGCTTGTTTTCCAAACTAAATAATATAGCGTCTTAAAGCACTTATTACTTAACGTACTATTATATGAAGAAATACTTTCGAATTATCTTTGTCTCATTGTCAATTTACAAAACGCAATAATTTCACTGAAATTTTCCGGACTTAGAATACAATTATTTTTCCATTAAGCTTCAAATCATTTCACAAAAAGGGTTCATTATTTTATGTTAGATTTTAAGGATTTTATCACTTAGTGAGGGCAGTATAATAACCAAAATGACGACAAGACAGATATATTAAAGAATAAAGGATAACACAAAAGCAGAATTCCTCTGCCTCTGATGACTAGTAATCTCAACTAAAACGAGATCCCTTTATTATATCCTTTAAAATAAGTGAAAATCGTGAACAACACAACTGATGCTTATTTTATGTGGGCCCATGTGCTAGAACAATTTTCTTTCATTTGAAATAACAGTCGGTATGGCATATATGTTAGTTACACATGGAAGAATTGCGCACAAAGATCGTTTACGTTGACGAAAGTGGAGAATAAGGGAAAATTCTCTTCGTCAACAGTTTTCATTCCGAAAATGACACGGAACCGAAGCGTTGTCCTGTTGTCCAGCATCTCTCGACAATTGTGTTCCAGTTCTAATACTCTCTTCCCACACTCAATATAGTGGATGTCGCCGAAAATTCCTATAATTAATAACATCCTTGAAAGTCAAAACATTAGAATTATTTTTGAGCGAACGAGAACGACTTTTAAAATTAATAATTTGAAATTCGATTTTTTTCTCTGTACTTAGAACAAGTTTGAATGAAACATTCAATACCTATATATCGATGCCCGAGGGATAGAACCAGTCGGTCAGTTATATAAGCTTCAATGTTAAAATACTTTTAGATTGGTGCAAAATTGTAGAAACTAGGAATGTTGGAACGAAACATGCTCGTAAAGTAAAATAACGCTTCGTCCCAAACGAACCGGACGGAAACTCTCGTCCACACACGGGTGGGGCGTTGATGCAGAAATGTGAAAACAATGAAAACGTAAAAAGATAAAAGCGAACAGGGAAAATTTAAACGAGAACGACGCAGTTTTCCTAGTTTTTGATTGTTGGCTCAGATGTTAGAGAAGTTCTAAACACGCCCATGTCATTGTACACATCAGTCCTTTACGAAAAGTCAAATAATTTCTGAAATTACCACATATAGCATATAGGTATAGCAGCATACCATAAATTCATGTTGAAACTTACCAATTTTACCATTTTTGATATTCTCAAAATGGCAACAATAATTCAAATTTATAACTGGCTAATATTTTAATTTTTTTTTGTACTTTTTATCTAATTCATAATGGTGAATTTTATAAATCTTCAATTTTCCGTTTTGGCATGAGGGGAATCAGAAACTTTGCACTAGTAACTTGTAACAACTACTAACTTGTAGAGAGGTATTGGTTAACTATGGAACTATCTTTAACGTGTTGTAGGTATATACATTGCTCCCACCGTAATATTTGCTCGATTTCTCGTTTCTTGTTGTTCGAAGTGCAATTAATCACCAGACATATTGGACGGACGTACATTTCGCGATAAGGATAACGTTCAACTAAACTAAACTTATACGAGGTGAACGTGAAGTACGTAGTTGTATAACAGTTTGAATCAACTTATAACTTATAACTATAAAAGTATACCATCACTTGCTACGGAAGATATTTGTTATCAAGAATCTGTATTATTTTTCAATAATGCAAAAAATTTCAGAAAATTATGCAAATGGTAAATATTTTAAACAATGAAAATGGGGAAACGGCTAGTTCTAGTTATACCTACTACAGAATAGATGGCGCTTAAAATATATAGATTTATGTAATTTTTTATGAGTTACAGAAATCTATATTTTAAGCGCTATTTAAGTAAATAGTGTTCCCAAGAAATAGACGAACCAACGACCAAAGTATACAATTAGTGCTAGTTTATACCTACTACAAAGTAGATGGCGCTGAAAATATGTAGATTTCTCTATTTTTTTTTTGTTATTCGGGTTACAGAAATCTATATGTATTTCAAGCGCTATCTCCATTCATTTTTAGCCAATAGAGTTAGACCGTGGTATATTGTCAATTATATTCAATTCCATATACAACGAAATTCATCAATGACTACATCCCGCCTTTCTCATCAGACGATCAAACAGATCAACTTCATCAAGTTGTCTTGTGTAGATGTATTCTAAGCCTCCCAAGAAGTAGACTAACCAGCAACCAAAGTGTAGTCATAGGACGGAACGAACGTGACTTGTTACATAATAGGACAAATCGAATTACACAAATTTCGCCCAAATTCCCACATCCTCGTTTTCTATGCACTGTATATTACAAAACCAAACCACCTATTTTCGGAGCCCGATTTTCATCCGTCGTCGTTTGAGAACGCATAACGAGCACTAGGTCTGTCGTTAATCCCTAGAAACCCATCGGGACTATGACTTGACGATGTTCTATACTTACTTACATAAAATCATACACAGACGTTCATACAACGATCATCTCTATACCAAATCCAATCGAATTTGAATGATTAATCCTAATTACAAGTCGGTAACGTCCTCGTCGTTCGCGGCAGTCACATTGATTCTCCTCTCTCCTTCCTCGTTTACTTATTTTTTGTCTTTCAAACTTTCCATTCGTATAACTTCTCATTGTAATTAACGTTAATGAATTTCATGGTTTTATAATCTTTCTGTAGGGACCAATCGTTGATTCATTAAGTTTTTTTTTTTTCATCTTACAAAAATAGGTAGTTTAGGAAAGTACTTTTAAGCTTTTAACTATTTGTAGTAAAGACAATCGTGTATATAATCATTGCTTTCTTTCAAACTAGATGTACAGCGTACAGACAGTTCAATTCAAATAAAAATTTGCGGACACAATTTAAATTACAACTGGAAAAATCTTCGAATAATTCAATTCTGTCATTTAAAAATTGTTAATTCTTCTTAATGAAATGAACAGGCTGTATATATGTCAAGTAGTCAACTTGTAGGAGATATAGAAAAGGGAATTGTAGTAGCTAGCTCACTCGGGGCGTAATAATTTAATTCCCTTTTACCGACGTGCTTTCATAAAACGCGAGACTGAGCCAGTGGAAGAAGCCTTCAGGCCCTTACAGGCAACGACCGTTATGTTATATTCGCGCATAGACGTAAGTTGTAATAAAAGAGAAAGAACTAAGGTACAGAGTGATCAAAAATGGATGATTTTGTGCTCTGAGTAATTCCATAAATAGACAATAATCGGACAGTTATGAATTACTCACACGGCGCATCAAAGTTGTCAATCATTTTTGAACACTCTGTACAAACTTGTATAATGGAGCGCACGAATTGGGTATAAAGAAAGACACAAATACAGATGAGAGAGAAGGTTGCGTGCGGGGATTCTTTTCAACAAGCGATGCTTAATTCGATTTCTATCAATTTTTAGCCAACGACGACGATGACGATGAATTGTAGAAAACGTCGTACAAAGAAAACAAACAAAATCGCTCGAAAGTGCTTTAATCCACTTACTTACTATTAATTCGATTCGCTCCTTTTAATTATCAATTGAATCATTTATTACTGTTCCATTGTGGATATCCTACTTCAATTAATTATTTGTTTTAAGATGCAAATACAAAAGTTACCTTCCTCGGAATTATAATTTTAGTTTTTCTCCGCAGCAAAAAAGAAAGAAATGAAAATGTAGCACGGCCAATTTTCCAAGTTTTTTAGTCGCTTGCAAGTTCTTCTAATAGTTATTTTACGACTTTTAATTAAAAATGTCTTTATTAGATTTTAATTACAGTTGTCGGAACCATTTAAAATTAAATTTAAAACTACTTGTTATACAAGAACTTTTAATTATGCAAAGAGGGTCCTTGACGTATCTTTATTTTTCATTTCGTTGGCATTTTGATTGATATTCCCTTTTATTTTACGGTTGAGTGAAAATCAGTGGAATTCGATTTTCCGCTGTGTGGTCGTGTTAGTAATAATCCGCTTACCTTGAGTCCGTACCTGTGTTTTCCATTAGCCTTATTTCGTTATTCCTTTTTTTCTACTTATTCCTTCCATATATGTATATGCATGGGAAAAACTTCAGGCTTATTTTAACATCTGTATAACTAATCACAATCATCGACCCTTAAAAATACATATAAAGACGAAACTCATGCGGTATGAGTGAAAAATTACTCCATCAACGAACCACAAATTGGCAGTCAATCTAAAGTCGCGTCTCCTTTGTCTTTTTGTCGTTTTATCTTATTTTATACTTACATGTTCCATGCAAGTCGATGTTTTAGCAAGAAATACACTCTTTAAAAAAAGTCCGCAATTTCCCAATTTTAAATTCCCAACATTCTGGATTTTCCATTCAACGCCGCAACACCCATTTCTCAATTCCGGCGGCGCTCCTCCTTTTCAAGCTTCGCCAATATTAGATTTTAATCGAATCATTCCTGGATACATTGTTGTATTTTTGTGCGAGGAAATTCGAAACTAAACTGCGGTAACATGCCTCAACCTGATGGAGAATGTGATACATGGGTGCGGAAAAATTGCATTTTTTGTTGTGGTTTTGATCAAAAAATACGCCCTTTGGCGCGGCTTGAACGTTTTTCTTATTTATTGTTAATTCAAAATAGAAAACAGGGTTGGCATCAGACGGGAGGGGAAAGTAAATAATTTTTTCAATTTCTATTCTGTAAATTGAAAAAAAAAACAACGAACTGTAGATGTATATTGAAAGGGTTGGAATTGGGAAACGGAAAGATGCGGAAAGATGTTTGGAGAAGGAAGATTTAGGTGAGAATTATAGAAAAATAAGAATGTTGAATTTTGCGTACAAAACGAATACTGGTTTGGAAAAGAAGAAATAATGGTTTCGGGATGCAGAAATTCTAAGGAAAGCTT
Organism: Liometoxenus newtonarum; assembly: GCA_030264535.1. Lineage (NCBI taxonomy): Eukaryota > Metazoa > Arthropoda > Insecta > Coleoptera > Staphylinidae > Liometoxenus > Liometoxenus newtonarum. Next base: position 6,192 of record JARJEB010019329.1, on the reverse strand, counting down.
TCAGATTTGTTGAAAATGCAATGGAAATGGAAATGGAAAATGGCAATGAGAAACGAATAGGAAAAATGTGTTTGTATATATATACAGAAATATATACTATTACTATAAGTCTTATAGGAATGATCGAGAATACGGAAAAACTGCTGGTAAAAAGGAAATGATATTCATTTAAACCGAGCCGATCGGAAAATTTGTGGTCATTGAAGATGAGTTCTCGATATTGAAAGAGGCTTTCCGTAAATCGAGATTTTATATTAAGATTAGGATTAAAATTGAGATTGCCGCATGCATTTCAATACCTACGATCAATGTAGATATTTTTTCGATAACATTTTTGGCACTATATTGTTTCTGATACTTTTTGCAACCGTAAATATTTGAACAAGTGCATAAATTATTAAAACTGGAGTTTAAAATTTTATATTTCAGAAAAGTATATGAAGTTGGAACTGATGGATATTTTTTATATTAATTAAAATTGTCACAAAGATTATTTTTTGGTGGCCGATGTAATGGCAATGGCAGTGCAACCAAAATGTAATTTTATCTCTAACGGGCATGCATAGAAACTCACCAACAACACTAAATAAATTTCGAATTAACCGCAAAAATCATAAAACGCGCACACATACTCGTATACAATCATGTCGTGTCCTACGTGACTTTTCATCATCAGTATAGAACGCAGGTCGGGTTCATCATCGTTACGATGAATAAAGAACAAATTGAAAATTAAATTAACTCACATGGACATGACATTCGTTAATATTCATTTAGCTTACAAATAGAAAAATTCTAATTTTTTTTTTATCAAAGCTCTCATTCACATTCAAAAATATAGTCCTATATGCGGTAACAAAAATTAATTTTAAAAGTTTAACAATATTTTATTCTGCATCTGCATGTCAAGAGTGCTGCCACCTGTTTCCATCTACATTAAATTATGTTGCGTCGGTGGCGCCCCACAAGTGCGCCTAGTAGAACTACCTTTAACCAATTGGTGTGCTTGGGCAAACTTGAGAATAACAGGTTTTGCACTGACCTTTATGGTTTCACACATTTTGCTGCGCCGCTCGTGTTTTGCCACTGAATTTTAACATTGACGTTGCGTATCTTTCTCTCTTCCCAAGGCCAACCTTTTGTTTTCCTTATTTACTGAGTTCTGGTCTTCCCTATAGCTTGTTTATAAAATTGAGCCAAATTTTAATTTAAGAATTTAATTTTCATTAAATATTGCTTGATTCTCCTTTTATAAATTTCATTTTCAAATAAAATAATAAATATGAGCACCTAAGGAAATTCAAATAATGAAGAATAATGCAGGACATTCATCGAATCCTATAATATTGGAAGATGTAATTAATAATATGAAATCGACATTTCGAGAACTGCGTCTCTTCCTTTGCGAATAAAGGCGATTATAAATAAGCGCAGGAAATGATGAAAATGCGTATCGCATTTTCTGAAGGGGTTGTTTATGCTTAACAATTTCTTAAATTTAATGGCTATATACATTTATTGTATGTAACATCTTCTTGGACAAGTGGAAGGAACGTAAATTATTTTTCAATTGATGCATTGAAGCGAAATGTAGAGAAGAAAATTTATTATATAGAAAGGAAAATAATTAAACATTCGAAGAACGACAAGAAAGCATCGAAGCGAATATACAAATTTCTTGAAGCATATTCAACGTTGGTGAATAAAGAAATCCTTTTTTACTTTTCCCTTTTCCCTTTTCCTTTTTCCTTTTCGTTTTCTGTATTTTTTTTGTTTCTTTGCGAACGGGTTCAGCAAAAACGCGCATTTCGGTGTCGATCTTGTTTACTTTACGAGCCTCTTGTCTTGGGCAAAGGCCATAAGGACCTAAGAAGGGCTTGGAACTAACAAAAGTGGAATAAGGCCTCAACAGTAGCAGTGCCAACAAAAAAAACAGGAAAAGCATTACGGCAATTACTTTCCATTTGCATACTTAATTCTTTCGAAACACTGATACTGATGAAGAGTAAGGATAAAAAAAGGGAACATAAAATGTGAGTTGAGTGTATACAAGCTCAAAACGTCCTTTTGGTTTGTTTCAGTCATCAGCTCAAAATGTTTCGTGAAAGCGTTGTTCCGACGATTTTTCGAGAGAAGCCAAATTAAAATGCCAAATGAACTTGCCCAATTCAATGAAAAACTGTTACTTTACATTACATTTAAATGAAATAATTTCTTTTATTCGAATGTATACAGAGTGTTTATGTTTCCGTCGAACATAGTAAAATAAAAGAGTCAAACTCATGGGAACGGGGATTTGTATTGCTAAAGACACATCTAAGGACTGAGAGAGAGAGAGAGAGTGGGGATGTGGCCAGTGACAATGGACGATCAAAGTAATTTTTATGATTATGCCGTTACTGTCAGTTGTCATTTTTGTTCCTTGTCATAATTTGAATTGATTGTTCACAAGGAAATGTGCACACGAAATAATTATCTGGGAATAATGTTTGCGATTTATTTTCCTGAAAGACCAATACCTTCCGTCAGTGTCATCGTGGTGTGTAGTCGTCCGTCCCACATCCCCACTCTCTGCCGTGAGTTTGACTCGTTTATATATTCGACCGTAAAATGAATGCACGGTATAATGAGGACAGTGGTGTTTTGAAGTAAATGTAATTTGAGGTGAGTTTTAATTAAACGAATATAATGAGAGTAGTTATATACCTACCCATCGGCAGTATCTTTATCGTGCGTCTGGGTTTCTCTGATAAAATGATGTCAACTCGTTAGAGGTATGTTACAGGTACCCATCGATTTGATGTGATGTGGGACGTGGAGAGATATTTGTTTGGGTTTTATCTCGTTCGGGTTTATGCGTTTGTTTGAAAATTCATGGAGTACATGTTTATGTTGAAGGATCTTCTGTCTCTCTCTCTCTCTCTCCTCTCTGGCACAGTGCTTTGTAAATTAACTCTGGTGTAGTGGAAAAGGAGCTTGGTAGGAGGTTGATAGTTTCCATAGTTTCCAATATCTATATCTATAGTAAATAATTCGCGTACGATGAGTTTATATACAGATTGTTCAAATGAAAAAGTTGTTTACCATGCTTCAATAATTTGTATATATTTACTGAAAATTTGAATACAAAACAAATATAAAACAGTGATTTTACAGAAAGAAATTTTCAATTATTTTTATGCTTCAAACAAAAAACTTGGTACGGTAAAAGAAAACAATGATGCTTGATTGGATTTTTCGTTTATATAGGTATTGAACATTCTGTATTGTTTTGCATGTGCAAGCATTGATCAAACATTTTGCTAGCGCATGTTTATTTATTGATTTTAGCCAACGGCGTGTTCGAGTAATTATTGTTTTCATTGATTATTAAAATACGACAACCGGCGTCTATGGTGGCGCGCTAACGCTCACGCTTTCTGTTGCTATGTGTGTAGGTATATGCAGGGGCGGATTGAACTAGGAAATCGGCCCGGGGATTTAAGAACAGTTTATCGTATATTAAAAAATACGATAGAAGCGGCCCTTCGGGGAACCAGTCTCTGGGTCCGCCCCTGTCTATATGTATGCCCTTCCAATCCGCCATATATTATCCATTATTTCCGGTTATGATGTTATAAATAACGAATCTATAGAATTGGATCGTTCATTGAATCATTGACTTTCGATGTAATTATATTTACTAAACATTAATATAAATAATAGATACAACAAATAAAACGAATGGAATACAGAAACGCAGGAACTTGTATTTGAACAGGATCCAAACCAAATATTTGCAAGGCGCTTAAATAACAGCACAACAAAAGCATTTTTATGCTATATGAATCACATTCTGGACGTCACAAATTAGGATGAGTCCTCTATATACATACTTATACTTATATAACGTTGCCAAATTGCACACATTTACTAAATGATTTTTATAAGCACTCTCAGTTACAATCCAAACATTTTTTTATTTTTTCAAAGTGCGCCTACGTGTTGTGCATGTAATGTATTACGACGTTTGATATATATTTAAGCTGTTATTTTAAAAATAAATTTTTGGCATTGTGATCCTCATTCTCTATGTGTGTATTGATGCAGTGTTGCGCCATCACAGAATTAATCCGTGATGAGACCCTTTTTTAGAATTATGTTATTCGTAAATCAAGAAATAATATATTTTTATTCATAAATAATTTCGTTCACTTTATTTTTTCCAAACTGCGCGCAGGATTAATATATTTTTACACCATTTTTTTCTATCAGTTATCTATCCGAGTTGAAGGTCATTTTCTTACTTTTGTTAAATTGTTAAAAACCGACAAAAATCTGGTTTACAAAATCATTTTTTTGTGGTTCATCACTAATTATTCAAATGCTCAATTCGTGCCGACAACGTCATTCTAAGGAAGCTCAGCACGTCGTTTCTTGCGTCTTTTCTTAGGTTGAGTTTATAAGTAAAATTGTGAAATGAACGACGGCTCTGTCGACAAACGAAATTAATTAAAACGCGCGCGGCTCGGTTTCCGGCGTGCGCGACGTCACGTTGCTTTTCTTCATTTCCACATCATCTTCGTGGTCTTACCATACACTCATTCCGTCATTGTTGTTCGTATATATATATATATATATATATATATATATATTGGAATATATTTTTTATATATAGGTATATAATAAGCATTCACTCTTTGGGCTCATTTATCTAGCCCAGAAGTCTTTTGTTCGCAAACGGCGTCGAGTCGACGACAAAACCAACTGCAAAGCAACATCGCACATCAAGTTTCAACAAATCCGAAGAATGCCACAGCCCAAAAACCAACTGCAAATAAAAAAGAAAACTTCACTGTGTGACGACCCAACCGAAAGAAACGGAAACTAATGAAAAATTGTACTTTTCCTGACAGAATAGCTGCTTATATAGGTTTATGTACTGCTTTTACATTTTCATTTTCATTTGTGTAAACTGATAAATTGTATGATTAATTTGTAAAAAGTAAATAAACCGTGGTTGTTCATTGATTATTATAAAAAAACAATTCCGAACGCATATGCCAAACACTGAAAACCCTATTTTTCGGTGTCAGTTTCGGTGTCAGTTGCGTTCACCTAAATGAATTAGGGAATTAGGGTTTTTATTTTTTTTTTAACTTAATTTTATATTTCGATTTCGTGTGCATGAGTACTATAAACAAACGTCGAATAATCAGCACAAATTTTGTATTACATAATAATAGATAACAACATTGGAAATGTACATATCCGTAAGCAAATTAACAAGGGAATGAATTAATTTATTAAACATATAGGTAAGTATAGGAATATATTTGTTATGATTATTAACATTCAAATATTATGTCGCTGATTGTCGTTGTAGATATTACAATAGTAAGTGTTTTGAACAATTTAATTTTTCAAGTACTTTGCACTCGAATAATCTAATCCATCATTAATTAATTTCGAAATTAGTCTCTCAAGTACTCAATTTTGATATATGTTTCTTAATCTCCTATAGTATACACGGTGTCCAAGATAAGAATGCGCAGCATGTGGATCTTGAAAACGGTAAAAGATACAGGGTGGCTTAAATTAGGAAAAAGTTGCACTATTTAGAGTATGTGTACATGCTTGGCTTTAGAAGCATAATGTGTGATACATCGTTGGATTTGTAATAAAAAATGCTACCGTATACAATGTGTTTCTACTTTTGTGGCCATATATAAAAAAATGAACTTGATGATGATTTCTCGGAGATGAAACATCGGATAACAAAGGCAAAACAAAGCACTAAACTAAACATATGCATACGAATTGTGTACTGATGGATTTGTTTACTTAACTTTATTATTACGATGACATCGATATGAACCTGAACACAAAACGACGAAGGGAATTACATTATTAAAACGTTCCAGCAAATGAAAGGACGCTAATGACTTTATTTATTTGTATGTGTCCAAATATACAAATAGTTTCGCTCCAGGGTGTAATTTGAATAAATTTACTAAATTTTCTATCCCTCCAAACTATTAAACTACTAAAACTACTAAAACGAAAACGAATAATAGATGAATATAAAAACTCATTATTTATTTTATCCGCGACGACCACATAAAACAGCGATTACTATGTGTGTATGCAGGCACATATGACAGACATTATCACCACTCGCGAATTATGAGCTTAACACGAGTCAATTATAGG
>JARJEB010019318.1:0-13344 GCA_030264535.1 Liometoxenus newtonarum | reverse complement strand
GAGCTGCGCTCTCGTGGTTTTTTCAAGCAGTTGCTTCTCAAATTTTTTCCATGGCAACGATACACTCATGTGACAATCAGTTTATCCGATAAAAAATTAACCTCTTGTGTAATTACCCCAGATTAATTTTTTTCTTTCATTAAAATTTGATTAAAAGCTGTTTCCGCCCGGGATCGAACCGGGGACCTTCCGCGTGTTAGGCGGATGTGATAACCACTACACCACGGAAACATTCTGGCGTAGCATTAATTAACATCTTTTAAATGTACTTAAACAGTTATATGTCGCTGCGTATCGAACAATAAATATGTATTTACTACCAATCCTGAAGCAAACTACTGGTCAAAGTGGTACCTAAAGTTATCTTATACTTCTTGAACTTTACATTACGATTTTACCCAATGACATTTGGTTTACAATGTCAGAATGAGTTTGACAAATTTCCCTGATAAATGATTTAGATACAATTTACAGCACGTATCTTAGACAAAAAATTCATTTTTAGGATTAATTTTTTTTTCATAAAAATTTGATTAAAAGTTGTTTCCGCCCGGTATCGAACCGGGGACCTTCCGCGTGTTAGGCGGATGTGATAACCACTACACCACGGAAACACTTTCCATTAGAATTAATTTACATATTTAAATTTAGAATTTTCATTAACTCTCTTGCTGGAGATCGAACCCAGACCTCTAGCATATCTAGCACAGTGTTTTACAAATTAGACCAGATGGAAGCTGTTACCTGGCTGGAGGGTAAATATTTGTAAATATTTCTTGGTTTTGAAAGTTCTTTGTCCTGTCTATTATTATTCCATTATTTTAAGTAGACTTACCACTGCACTTGTTACGGCATAATTTCCAATGAAATAGTTAACGGTAATGGCATTAATGGCAGCATTAGCAACAATAATAACATCGTCAACGTTGAAATTCCTTATGTGTCCATCCAAAATAGCTTTCAGTATCAAATAAGCAGTAAAAACTTGTCCTGTCGTTAAAACAAGTGTTGACCTAAGTAATGGATAACTTTTACAGATAAATTTCCAATTGTCCAATACAGCTATATAAAATCGCAAAAATTTTGAAACTTTATCATTCAACCCGTACTTAGTTCCTTCGTTTAAAGTGTTCTTAATGTTTTTGAACAGCTCCTTGAACAATTCCGCATACCAAATTGCATGCCCAGCTGTCCCCATTATAAGACAACAATCCACATAGAACAGTGCCAGTAGTGAGATACGTCGGACAAACGATAATTTGAATTCTTCGAATGAGTACATCAAATACACTGAATACGGTGCAACGTAAAAAAACAATAGGACACTATAAGACAGGATGGTTTTATTCATTTCCATAATCATTTCATGGTTGATTATATATTTCAGATTGAAATGTCTTTTGTACTTGATTAATTTGATCACATTCTCTTGTTCGATAATTCGGTCATAACGAGTTGAAAACGTGTAATGAATAACTTCCGCTGAATGAATGACGTTTAGAACGTTGATAAGGTTTTTGATCATTGAATTTGAAAATTCCAAATTGCCAACTATGAATAATTCGTACAAATTGATGAACAACATTACCAATAATCCGACAAAAAGTGCTATGGTCAGTATTAAATATCCAGGGGCTATTTGATATTTTACTTCGTTATGGGTTGGATAATGTTGGCATTTATGTTTTATTCCGAGAATGATCGAAATGGAATAGATGTAACTATTTGAACATGCTACACAATCGACGTTTAACTTGCGTTTTATAAGCCACATTTTCAATACTACAGGTCAACGTCAAGTGGAGAAATTCTGGAACTGCACTTTAAATTGATGGAAATATCGATTTGAATTTATTATCGTGGATAATAATCAAAGGGAAGCATTATTAATAATTGAAAAATTTGAAAAATCAAAAATCAGATAAACTGGAATAAGTTTCATTTCTATTTTGTTTCAGTTGTTCTTGCTATTTATTAGAACTGATATCAAATATTTTGGTAGATTTTTTAAAATGTTTCGCCACTCAAAAAAAGTTATTTTATGGCTTTTGGCAAACGCATTAACAAAATCGGTACACTCCATTATTCAAAATCGGTGCAACAATTCAATTTTATGTTCCCGATAGATTTTTAAGTATTTGACGCAAGTAAATGTAACAGCCGTAGTTCTACCCGTGAGGGTTATACCCTTCTTTACAATTCTGTTTAATTTTGGTTAGTAAACGCTACATTTTTAAGTATTCAAAGCAAAAAAGTGTTTAACGCAAATAATTTATAATAGCGATAGTTCTACCGGTGAGTGTTATTCCCTTCTTTATAATTCCGTTTTATGAAATAAACTACAAACTGAATTTGTGCAAAAAATGGTCGAATGACGAATATGTATATAGCCCTGAAGTACAGATCGTATAGGCGTCGACCTACGAGAAATTGTCACCACGAATGACCGAAATAAGACTTTTGCACTCTTAAAATGGTCAACGCAGTGAAGAAAAACATTATTCATAATAAATTGGAAGGGGCCAACCTTTTTGGTAAATAAAATCCTCAAACAATATGTTTTGCGCATGCGTAATAGCGCACCCAAAAGCAATTGAAACATAACCTATGAAATGCAGTGAAATGTCAAAACTAGTATTTTCTCATTTTAATAAATAAATAAATAAATAAATAAATAAAGTATCAGGCTTACCACGTTTGACAACTTGTCGAAATTAATCAAAAAGTAAATGGAACATCCGAGCACCAAAAATGTTCTCATTTGGAGTATAACAATGAAATCTTGATACAAATTTCTGGCATATGAAGTCACTAGTAGTATATAAATGTTGATAATAAGTAACGGCAAAATCAAAATAAACCACAACAATACCATCGGATCAAAAAAGCCGTTTAGCATTTTTAAGTTTGTAATCACTGCTTTATAGAACCGGATCATCCTCTTCAAATGATTCTCCAAATCATTATAAATAGATACTTTGGGATCATAAAGGTGAAAATCCTTTAATCCTGCAACTTGATGCTTGGCAATTAGTGAGGTCTCAATGTGCTTGTGACATATTGTCAGAATCTGTTGAACAACATGAGATTTGACAGATAATTGAAACGTCCCAATCATAGGCACAATAGTTGATATCGATGCGATGATGTATCGAATAATTTCATATTCAATCGCCTGATTTGCACTGAAACTGAAATGAACGTACATAGTTAAAAATGCAGTGGATATGATGATGAGTCCATAATAAATGAAGGAGGTTTTTCGAAGCTTCTGAACGAAATCATCGGAGATGAGAGTAATAATGCCGAAGGTTAAACGGTGATTTAACAATTCACACCATCCATTGACCTCATCAACACGACATTGCGAAAAAATGAAGGAGCATATCATCAGGATGATGCAGCATAGACCGTAAATTATTTCAGCAGCGTGGTTGAGTTTCATCGTTAAGTTTGAATGGATTATTATTGTTAAGTAAATATTCGATATTATCCCAATCAGTAGCAGCAAGATCCAGAATACTTGCATTGCTTTTCTAACTTTTGAGACTTCGCAGTAAGCACGAGAAGCTCCCGTGGTGTGTTTGCAATGGCAACGAATTGATACTCCGCCGCAAAACGCACCCAAATCCATCATCGGTTTAATTGCACAAATTAAACAATCTGAACTGCCTTTTTTGTGGACAAGAACTGGGTTTTTTACTGTGGTCATGTTTCTCACACCGCACAAATAAATAATTTTAACGTTACGTCTACACTTTATAATTGATATGGACGGAGCAGAGTTGTAAGGAGATATGAGAGAAGTCGTTAAAAGAAAAAGTGTAATTAATGTCATTAGACATGTTATTAAAAAAATAAAACTAATAATTAAATAATAATATCATTTTCTGTAATGCTTCAGCTTCAGGTAGGTAATTTGGTGTTGAGCAGAGTCGTAGTAAACCTGCAAATGTCAGGAGCATTCAAAAATAATTCTTGAGCACCGACATAGGTCAATTTATCAATTATTTCACCATTCTGAATGGTCCTTAATGCGGCTGTATATGCACAGGATATTTATATTTTAAAATTGCAATTGCAATTTTCTTTGTTATGTTTAAGTTATTTTGTTTGAAAATTTTAATGATAATCCGTTACTGACGTGAGGGGCGGATTTACCGTTAGGTAAACTAGGCATTTGCTTAGGGCCCAGGCCTAAAGGGGCGCATTATCAAGGAAATTTTCAATGAAATTTTAATTTTTTATTATTATATTTTTACTGTGGGCCCATTATGAAAATTTTGCCTAGGGTCCAACATTACTTAAATCCGCCACTGACCGCAGGCCATTCACGAGCTTTCATGCACTTTGCAAATTATAACAACTTAAATTAAAAGATAAAATTACAAGATAAAAATAATAGAAGAAATATTTATCTAGTTAGAGAAAAATTGAAATTGCTTATATAAACTTGAGTCAAACTTGACGATCTACTCCACAGACTTACTAATTGAGTAAATAAATTAAAAATTAAATACGTGGACTGCAACAAATGAAAACAATGTGAAAATAATTTGTTCAATAATAATTAATAATGTTTGTTTAAAGATACACTTTTTTGCTGCTCACTGTTACTTAAAAATCTTGAAATACGAATCGAAAAACTGAATGCAATGTTTATGTTGAAATTCGTACAAAACAAAAGCATGCAAAACAATCGAAAACCTATACCACTCTCGCAGTGCGCTTGGATTACTTCTACTAGGCGCACTTGGAGGGCGACACCGGCAGAACACAGTTGAAAAGATGAGAGGATAGGTGGCACTTTTTTAATGATAATCCGTACTGACGGCAATTCAAGAAGCTTTCATGCACTTTGCAAATTATAACAACTTAAATTAAAAGATAAAATTACAAGATAAAAATAATAGAAGAAATAATTATCTAGTTAGAAAAAATTGAAATTACTTATATAAACTTGAGTCAAACTTGACGATCTATCTACTCTAGAGACTAACTAATTGAGTAAATAAATTAAAAATTAAATACGTGAACTTCAACAAATGAAAACAATTTGAAAATTTCAACAATGTGAAAATAATTTGTTCAATATAAATTAATAATGTTTGTTTAAAGATACACTTTTTTGCTGCTCTCTGTTACTTAAAAATCTTGATATACGAATCGAAAAGCTGAATGCATTGTTTATGTTTATGAAATTCGTTCAAAACAAAAGCATGCAAACCAATCGAAAACCTATACCACTCTCGCAGAGCACTTGGATTACTTCTACTAGGCGCACTTGGAGGGCGACACCGGCAGAAGTTGAAAAGATGAGAGGAAAGGTGGCACTGTTTGTTACCTTGGTACGAATTTTTACACAGACATTGCATATTCAACGATAAAACTTTTATAAAAGTAATATTGTAGTTACTTACATTACTAAAAGAATCAACAATCCAAATTAAATAAAACATTAATCCAATGATAATATACACTCGCAGTTCGAGAATACATTCTAATTCTACACCATTCTCTGCATTTCCATTCACCATACCAGTGATGCCACTCTTGGTCAGCAAATAATAAATATTAATGATCACTACGCCTAAAGACTGCACAAACCACAACAGCAAAGTTGGATTCAAATATATGTTGTAGTTATAAATACAACGAATAATTATGTTGTAAAATTGCGTTGCCATTTGCAAATCTTTTTCAATATTCCTATTTGTTCCATTTCTTATCAAAATACATTTAACATGTTCATCGAATCGTTTGAAAACCTTAGTTATAAACAGTCCTTGCACTGAAAACAAACAAATTGCACCCATATGTACTTGCGTTGACAAAAACGACGCGATCAATATAATTTTATATTTTGCATTATAAAATTTATCCGATTCCAATATGACATAAAAGGCATAAATGAACATTAGCATGAAAGCAACCAAAAGTATCAGGCCATAATAATAACAGCGTCTTCTCAAAGTGTTTACATTTGCATCGCTGAGAATGTTCATAATTCCAAATGTTCTTTTATTGGTGAACACCCATACCCATTCTTGCCACATTTTGGCACTGGCTTTGGTTTTGAAAATTGCAAATAATATCAAACACAACGAAGTTGACGAGAACAGGATCTCCATAAAACCAAGCAAAGCTGATTGTTTTTGATTGAAATTTATGTTGTAAATGTTTAGGGCAATGGAAATTATTAGAAGTATGCCGACGAGTGATGTGTAAATTGTTTTCCAGGCAGATCGGGAAAAGTTATAAATGTTTACATCGTTCGGTTGATGAATGCATGATGCATTTGTTGTTGACATTGCGCATACTGTTGAATAATTGAGTATTGGTGAAATTGCACAGGTTACACAGTCTTTGTACTCAACCATTGTTTAATTTACTAAACTTATTAATGCTTTAACTGAGCAGTAATATAATAAGAATAATGAATAAAACTTATTAAGATATAAGTAATGTAAAAGTAAAAATAAAATGAAATTGATTGGATAAATTGGAAAAAGAATGCAAGAAAGGAATTTACTTAATTAAATAATTACTTTAAAATTACTTTGTCTCTTGTTATTGTTGTTGTTAAGACAGTTGTTGATTTAATATATTTCTCTGATTGAGTTATAGATAAGTTATACATTTATTCATAACTAGCATTGCAATAGTAAGTTTATTTATTATTATTAATTATTTAGTGTTTCATTTAATAGTAAGTTAAGTAATAAGTGCTTTAAGATGCTATATTATAAAACCGAGTCCAAGTTTCTAAAACTAGCCTTAAAGCTTAAATTTTTTATACTATTTTATCTATTTTGCGCTAATTTTAATTGTAAATAAAATAAAAATGGAAAAAACAAATAAGAAATACATTTCTAAAGTGTATGCTAAGCAACCCAAATGGCGTTGCTATCAAAATGGTCGACGTTTGAACGTGACAGTAGCAGTGTTTAAAAATAACGATTAACAAGAAAACAGTGAATTTAATAACATTTATAATGAAGAATGATTTAAGTTGCACTCCCCGCGATATTCGTGAAACGGCGGCAAACAGTATAAATAATATTTAAAAGATTATAAAATTTTTCAAACGACAATCGGCGATTACAGTTTCCTAGTTGAATTCGATGCGCATGCGTCAATTTTACTTTATGCAACTAGTTGTCTAAGAGAACATTAACATTAAAGAACCGTACATTAATTAACTACATTGGGTATTCTAATTAGTATATTATAAACGCCAAATAGATAAAGTGAGGGTCATGCAGCCAGAGGAGGTAAGGCGCGATTACACCAAATCACCGTGTGTGTTGTATCTAAAAGGCACGAAATTTGAAATAGACTTCAGTCTCGCGTCATTAGTCTTTGCGTATACTTTGGTTAGCCTAGATTTTAGGGTTTTAGGGTTTGTTATGGCGGACCAGACCAGTGGCATCAACTTCCCTCTAGGAAAATTTTAACTCTATGATAATGATAATTTGAATGATTTATATGGGTAAGGTTGTAAGGTACCCGCGTATTCTATATTCAGTTGTGCTTGTGCAGTTGATATGATAGAATATTGAATATTGTAAAGGTGATACATTCAGGTAAGTCAATAAATATGCAAGAAATGAATGTGTGCCCTCGATAATCATAAAACGAAGCAGCTCCGAGTCGTGCACCTGTTCCGCCTTGTTCCGCAACTTTTAATCTAACTCAACATTTCACAACTGGCTAAGCCTAACCTAAGTTAGCCTATACGCCTATACCTAAGACAAGGTGCTTAGTTATAGCTTTAATGTAGGTATATAATATAGAGTTGAGTTTATATAGAGCAATAGAGCACTTCTAGTTCTTTGTTTGATTTCCAAAAGAAAAAAGAAAGTCTTCCGTCTTTCCTCTTTCATATCTTTTCAAAAAATTGTAAAAAGAAAAACTACATTCGTGAATAAGGTTTGACAAGATATACCTTTGAAAGTCTCAAGGTTTTTTGTCACATATTGTTTTCTGTTTTCTTGTTTTGCGTTACAGATTGCCGCTGGGCTTGTTCTTGCTACACTGATGAGTGGTGACTAAGCCGAGTTTACTTGTTCAGTTCGTGATTCACAACAAAGTAACTGAGGACAGAAAAATGTAGCAACTACTTGTAACGTTGTAACTAGTAACTATCTACGAGTATATTGTCAGTCCAACAAGACAAGAACTATAGTATTTTAGCCATTAGGAATGAAGAAATGAGAGCTCAGAGTCCACTAGAACAAACGCACCGTGAGCAAGAAAGCGTGTACTACATTCTTTCTTCAAAGTACATCTAAGAAAGAAGTAATGATAGATAGTTTGTTGCGATATAACAAGAGAACAAGAACGATGACGATGTGAAACAGCAAGCCCAAGCAGCAAGATACAAGTTGAATAAAATACTGGCAATAAAAACAATTTTTGAAATGTTGAAAAATTAGAGTAAGTATAAAGTTATAGTCATTCAAAGTCAAGTCAAAAAGCACGAAGCGTAACCAAACAACGAGGAGTAAAACACAAGTAAAAAGAATGGTGGTAACTATGAGGTAAAAAAAAGGAGTATAAATGATGAAGAAAACAACAGAAACCAAAAGGTCGACTTAATCTTGCTAAACGCTCCAGTTAACGATAATCACAACTACTTCAATGATTCTCAAATGTTTAAATACCTATGGGATATAGATGGAGACAGAATGAAGTACAACTGTGAACTTATGACAGGAAAATTCAAATATACAATTTGTTGCGACTTTACGCAACAAAATTGAAACTTCTCGTATGTTCCTTTTTACAACTGATGGGAACTGTTTAGTTCAAGCTTGAAGCCCAGTTACCTGAGTTACCAACCAACAAGTTACAGGTAATTATAAAACTGAAATCTCTAATTCTGCACTTTAACTGCCATATAATTAGTTTTCTTCCTGATCCGCATATTAGATAGATTATTAGATGTTACATAAGTTTGGAACAAAACTTTGACCTTACTGTTAAAATGTATGTAACTTTACGTTGTTTTTAGATGTAAAATTTACATTTTTACAAAAATAATCACATTACAGAACAAGTGCTGTAAATTTACTGAAACTATATTACATCTAATTTAGTAATATTACATATGTTTTGGTAAAAATACAGTTTTCTGTGTAACATAAATTGTGTAATTTTACATATTAGAAATTACTACGTATTAAGAATTACATATACTGTTTATTTTACATGTCGATGTAAATTTACATGTAATTTTACTGGCAACACGCAGTTTCCATCGATTTCTCATGTAATTTTACACATTTCCTTCGATCGCAGCACCATTTTTGGTCGATCGTCCTAATGCTCCTGAATAAGTATGTCAATATCCGAATTTTTGTTTTTTGCTTAACCAACATTTAAAAAATCGTTTATTTGCTAACTAGATTATTGTATTGTGGGGGTGGGCATGTATTTATTATTTTTCTTCTCCGTTTTGTTGAGTCGATCGCAAAACATTTTTTATTGGAAGAGTCAGTCCAGGGCCGGATCATGCCTATCTTAGGCCCTAGGCACTTAACTGAAATTTTGAAATTTTTATTGTTGGTGACCAAAAAAGCTCTCAAGTCTCAAGTAGTAAAATGCTATATCCGAGAAACGCGGTGACCAAAAAAAAAAGGTCTCAAGTCTCAAATTTTGATGTCATCAGTCTTCGTTGGCCCTCTAAATTTTCGTAGGCCCAAGGCACAGTGCCTACTCGGACTAATGGATGATACGGCCCTGAGTCAGTCGATATTCTGAAACAAATTGGTTGACACCTCTGCTATATGGTAAGGAAAGTAAAAAATCGAAGTCAAAATTTCTTTATTAACGCAGTCAGTTTCTAAAGAGATTCATTCAGAGACTGCGTGTACGAGCAGTGGAGTTAAATTTTAAAAAGTTTTTTCCTAGTAAAAACTGGTTTCGCTCCGCGAATGCTTTTATTTTCATTTCAGAGCGACTAGGCACTTAAACGAGAAATTACAGAACAAAAATGAAAATATAATGAACGCCCACCAATGAATAAAAAAGTACTATACGAACGCGATTATGATTTTATTATTAATTCGTTACTCGCAGGTATGTCGGGTTCGGTTTGTGCGAGTTACGATATTACTATAAAATCCGTCTTTCTCTTCTATTTCCCTTTTCATCCCTTTATTCCGTACATTTTTGTATATAAGTATGTATGTAAATATATAATATGTCGTCGCATTTCCCACAATTACTAATGTACCTAAGTATAGGTATAGTATAGTTTCAGGACGATCGAACGACCTTCTCCATTTATGCTTTCGTTCATCTAGCGATCTAGCCCTAACCGTACCGCTGCCCCGAACGCTTCATCAACTCGAAATATACACGGCAAGATAAAAGTTTGAGGACTATATAATTTTAATGATTATTTGTTGTCGAAACAGTCGACGCAGAGACTTTCAGGACATTTGTGTCTTATTCATAGCTACCTGTGAAGCCTTAATAAAGTATAATTGAAACGCACTTATAATTTCTAAGATCTACTTAAGTAATTAGAAAGTTCTTTATTTTTACATAATTAAACTTCTAAATAGTAGATAATATTTTTGTAAAAATTTTGTACATTCTTGTAGCTTTCACCAAATAGTTCCAGGTTCGACCATGCCGTTTATACCACGCCGCCTCCAAACTAGTGTGTACATCGATCGTTGCCATGACAACCAACGACACGGCAAACCGCCAAGCCTACTTACCTAAACATCTACACCAACACATACAAAGAGAACGTCGTTTTGTTCTCTACTCTCTAGTCCAGCGTTTCCCAAAGTGTGGGTCGCGACCTGGCACCGGGTCGCAGAAAAATTGTAAAAACACAAATAACTTGATTTTTATTAAAAAATAAAATTTGTTTTGTAAATAAATGGTTTCCTTTTTCATAACGTGGGTCGCGAAAAATTTTAAAACCTCGTACCGGGCCGCGGCCAAAAAAGTTTGGGAAACGCTGCTCTAGTCTAATGTACCTGTGCATGAGATCCACACACGAACGAAACAAAAGGACACATGGAAAACATACATTAAATATTTGACATAAGAGAAAACGAAAAATGGTACATCCACATACGATTTTCCACGATATGTACCTGCATTTTTAATACTTTAATACGTAATGTGAAATGTAATAAATATAGGTTGGATCATAATGTGTACGTGTGTACCGGTGTACCAGCAAAACTAAGAAATTATGGTTCGGTATAGTATAGACCCGCCGATTTTGATAAGGATTATTATTATATATGAACCTGGGGAGGGGACATAACTCAATTCACGCACGTTTTTTTTTTCGTAACTAAACATTTTGAAAAAACTTACACGCGAATTTCGTAAATGTGCGGTTTATGAAAATATGGGCCTGTTCATCACGCAAAAGCAAATAAAATATTATTTAGGTATATGAAAGTCTAGAACCGAAGGTTTTTGCATTGTTTAACTTTAATTGTTATTCTTAATAAAAAATCTGGAATGCCGAATTCGGAATTTCCTTCATTATTTTTTTTAGAAAACCATCTCCATCTCTACTGCAACACATGGTGCTTTCAATCTTCCTTATTGTTCACTGCATAAATATTGTATACATATAGCAATGTGGATTGCATGACAGGAGTGCGTGTTTTATGTATGTGTTCGTGTTCAATGCACAACTTTTTATGGTTGAGTGGTTGTGTGTGTGCGCGTGTGTGTGTGTGTGTGTCTGTGTGTGTCTGTGTGTGTCTGTGTGTGTTTGTTGGGTATGTGTGTGTGTGTGTGTTTGTTGGGTATGTGTGTGTGTGTGTGTGTGTTTGCGTATGTGCGCGCGCCCGTTATTATAATTTCATGTGATACCGAGGCCGCGACGGCCTAAGCACGAACGCGCACGATATATTATTTTATATTAAGAACGATATTTATTGTTTGTTAGAAACTTTACCAATATATACCTACAACGGCATTGTTATTAGTTACTGTTTTGTTGTGCTAATACAGGTATAGTTACCATAGTTCCGCTATATTTCTATATCTATATCCATTTTCTATGAGTTGTTTGACGCTGTTCCCTATAGTTCGTTGTTGGCGTTTTTTTTTTCAGTGTTGATGCTGATACCATTGTCGAAGGACAATACAAACAATGCATTGCTTTTATCATGGTTTTAGAATTTTTGTCTTATGTCGCAACTCCCAATATTCTGTTGTTACGTTACGCGTAAAGCGTGGTTCATGATTGACATAACATAGACATAGAACATAACCTGTAAAGTAGAAACATACAAAATGCTATACTACGGTTCGCAATGGGCGCGTTTTTTTGGTTACGTCCAAGAAGTGGAAGAATTTGGAACTGGAAGAGCAAAAAAAAACGCAAAGCTGCACAAACCGGTTTGGAGTGGAGTGGAGTGGAGGAAGTTGGTTGTTGTTCTGCCACCTTCCCTAAAAGCTATAATAATGTATACATTAACTATTAATAACCATAAATAACGCTAACGAATTATAATTCGACCTGAATACATCACAACGCTGATTATTTTTAATGTATTTGCAACAATTTCATCGATAATGTCAAAATAATATATGGTAAATTAGCAAAAACCATCCCCCACTCTTTAATCTTCCGTTTGAACGGTCATTCCGTCTACCAGAAGCAGGTGGACGGCACGAAAAAACGCGCCCAATGACACGTTAAATAACATAACCGTAGTATAGCATTTTGCATGTTTCTACTTCGCAGGTTATGTTCTATGTCTATTGTCATGCCTATGTTATGTCAATCATGAACCATGCATTACGTGTATTATGTCAATGTTACGTATATTATGTCAATGTATAGATATCATGGGAATGGGCAGTTCTCTTATACCTTCATGTTATATCATATTATGATAAAGATATATCGGATACGCTCATTATAAATGTTTAACAGTATAGCTTTGTCATTGTTTAGAAACATTACTTTAGCGACAGGTGCAATTAACTTTTTTTTATTTTAGAGTAGAGATTCTTGTTTATTTCAAATAAGTAATGCTGTAGTTGTAATTGCGCCCGCAGGCAACTTCATATCAGTGCGTAAATGTACGAAACAAAGCATAAAGCCTCGTTCTCACTTTCTCAGTTGCGAATATTCATTTGTAACGACTTCTATAGTTCCAAATCAATGTCCGTTACTGTTACTCTCTATGAGAGGCTTCGACTAGCTCAGGGATTCAGTGGGTGAATAATTAGGGCGCCACTCTGGTCGTCATCCAGAGATGCATAGGCAGATACAATTATTCAATATTACTGTAATACACTTTATTCGCAGATAAGGACGGATCCGAACATAATTATATACGCACT